>JAJMIF010000117.1:42171-68177 GCA_030583505.1 Sugiyamaella castrensis
TTTTTTTTTTTTTTTTTTTTTTTTTTTTTCTTTTTCTTTTCTTCGGCCCTCGTTGGCCTATAAATTGATTGTCTAGAATTTTCACCAATTTCATAAAGACTGTGTAGGATGCCATCGCAATCCGCAATCTGAAATAATGGTGTTTAATGACTAAATATATCGCTAAAATAAATTGCTATTATAAATAAGTTACTTCTTTTCAGTGATCGGTTGGTGGAATCAAACCATTCGAGGACTCAGAGAAGACTACCGGCTCCCTACTCTAATTTACAGTTGATATATCATCAGAGTAGCGGTAAGCTAGAGATCTGCAGTTTTGCAATCCCTGAGAAGAAATAAATCATCATGTAGAATTATGTAATTCGGCCCAACAGTACGGCTGAGCGTAGCTCTAAGCTCTCAGCTCTGCTTAGCCGTGACTAGGATTCCTAGACGTACCAATTTATTATTATTATTATTAATGGGACGAAAAATCGGGTTGAAGAATCTGCCGTTTCTCCAAGTGGGGCAGAAAGACATTTGATCGGATCGGAACCATTGGGAAATTAACAAGGAATCGTAGGATTATGTTTTAATAGCTTTCCCTTCACCTGATCTAGTTCATGTGCTACCCAGGCATTTTTATCATATGAGCCGCATGAGCCTCATACAACTCATCGATAATCCGCCGCATGAAACATGCGGCTTTTTCAATAAACCGTCGCGTTTGAACGCGAGTTATTTCCATCCATTCCATATTCCAATCGGAATCTATTCCAATCAGAACCTATCTAATCGGTTGAGAAGATGACGGATAGTAATCAAGATGAATGGACAACTAATGCTAATGAAGTGTTAACTTTATCTCTTGTACGCCCTGATAGTCGTCAATACATATTCCATCCTGCTTTTACCTACCCGATCTATGGTGATAAAGAACTTATCTATGGATACAAAGATCTATCAATTAATTTACAATTCGATGCCAAGAGTCTTTTACCTTATGTTAAATTCTCTTATTTAGAGAAGTTGCCTGGAACATTGAATGGTGGTGATGGTGGTGATGGTGGTGGTACTAGCGGTAATGATAATGATAATGACGGTGATGGTGAAGGTGATAGTAATGAAAAAGACCCTCTAAGACGATTATTGGATTTCATGAATAAAAGTGATACTTTTATCAGTACTATTCATGATTCAGAAGCTTTTATTAGTACTAATGATGATTCAGAAGAACAAGACCTTGAATTGAATAAATGGGAAGAAGCTCGAGAGAATGAGAAATTCGTCGTTCCTGGTCGTTGTGTATCCAGTTTCGCTATTTTCCAAAGGAATAGCACATCTGAAAAGGAATCATACAAATTATTCAAATCAGATTTAACCGAAGCTCGGTTATTACATTTGAGATTGCAATTATTTGTACTATTGTTTATTGAAGCTGGATCGTACATTGATCTAGAAGATGACCGATGGGAATTGTACACGTTATATAAAACCAACAGTGATAGTGGAGAGCCGGAAGAAATAGTGGGATTTTGTACTGTGTACCCTTATTTTTGGTATGCTAATGGGACTCAGCATGATTCTGAACCAGGACCAAATGCAATTCGAAAGAGAATTTCACAATTCGTCATATTACCTCCCTTTAAGGGTCAAAGATTAGGTGCTCATATGTATTCTGCCTTAGTGGATGAATTCTTAGCTGATGAATCTGTTCATGAGATTACAGTAGAAGATCCTAGTGAGGCTTTTGATGACCTTCGAGATAGATGTGACCTAGAAAGGTTATATAAAGGAAATAAAATATGGCCTGAATTGAAATTACCCCTTGATCCAGAATGGGTTTCTAAATCAAGAGCGGAAAATAAAATGGCTCCACGTCAATTCGACAGATGTCTTGAAATGGCTCTGCTGCAAAAATATAGTCCTAACAAGCCGGACAAAAGGTATCGGTTGTTTGTTAAGAAAAGATTATATATCAGGAATCGTGAGGCTCTGATTGAGATGGACCCGGATAGTCAGCTCGATAAGATTAATGAAACTTACGAACGATTAATTGAAGATTACTGGCGGATTATGGATAAGGTGTTATTTACGAGTGATCGTAAAGGTAAAAAGAGAGATTTTACTGAAACAAATTAGATATATGCTCATATTTAATGAAACATGTCCAACTGTATTTTGTATCCCCTTCATCTGCCTCCAGTGGTTGGGACGTAGTCCCAGACCCCCAGCTCTCGAATTTCATAATAGCATCTGCACCCGGTCCAGAGCAAGAATCCGGGTAAAAGAATACGTTCAATGCCAACTAAGAGAAAAAGGTTACTAGTCGCCGTTTTCCTATTTCTTCTCCAACATTTACAATTTTTTTTCAATATATAAATTACAAACATTGAGTGTCTTAAGATAGCGATACTTAGTAGTAAGAGACTTCTTATTATCAGATGGCATTGAATTACCATCGTCTTCCTCTTCTCTAATAACTACATCAAGCTCTCGTTCAAGCACATTTTCATACAGTTGACCCTTCATGTCCACATGTGCTGCTGCTTTCCAATCTTCCCATTCTTGGGAGAGTTCAATCTTGACATTGTCAGACGTCGGATTTAATTCATAAGCTTTAATGGCTGAATCGACTGCGTGAAAAAGAGATTCAAACCCCTTCAATATCTCATCGAGGTCGCGAGATAGAACTCCTCGTCCCAGAAACACTCTTAAAGGTAGTGTGTAACTACCCAATTTCACATATTTTTTCCTAGATAAGTTAGAACACGAGATCTCCCAGAAGCCGAATTCTGGGCTGGACTTTGTTCTTCCTCATTATTAAATCGGATTAGATAAAATTGATACAGATATACGTCGTCTATAGAAAGTATTATGACAAAGGTTATATACGATAGCTATTATCATTTCGACTTTCGTCCTCGTCAGAAGCCCGATTCTAAGTGAGGAGCAGAAAATAACTCGATGTTGCCCCAGATCTCGTTGTTTAAAAACTCTGAATCAGAATATCTCCGTGGTGAATTCTATATATACATACATAGGAGCCATGGAAAAGATCAGTGACAAGAATATATCAAAAATAAGATGTTTCAACGACTTGGAGCTGCAGACATTAAGTCACTATGGCATAAGTGGCTGGTTTTGATCTTCGTTTTTCGATTCACGGCACTCAGGCACTAGATCTCAATACACTTAGAGAAACACTCAGAGAGTTCGTCTATTTCAGTACACTTAAAGAGAGGTCATCTATCTCATTACACCCAGAGAGTTCGTCTATTTCACTACACTTAAAAGAGAGGTCGACTCAAGACAGCTCGTCTATCTCACGCAACTTTCGGTCCACATGCTCCCTATGCCTATCGGTTAATCGTAATACTCGGAGTTCTCTAGGAGTCTGCCGCTAGAGGCAAAACGAAACGAACGGAATGTGAGTGAAGAAGTCGAACAAAAGCCCTGTTACACTATATAGAAATACATAAATATTATTATTGCTAACATAGGGCGAAAAGAAGAGAACAACGGAACTTACCAACAAAGTAAAGAAAAAAAAAAGTACAAAAATATGATAAAATAAAAACCCATTATCAGACACAAAAAAGAACTCAATATTT
Organism: Sugiyamaella castrensis; assembly: GCA_030583505.1. Classification (NCBI taxonomy): domain Eukaryota; kingdom Fungi; phylum Ascomycota; class Dipodascomycetes; order Dipodascales; family Trichomonascaceae; genus Sugiyamaella; species Sugiyamaella castrensis. The sequence goes on from JAJMIF010000117.1 coordinate 45,765, forward strand.
ATCAATCAACAAGAAAAAAAACAATGCCAAAAGGTTAGCAACATGTGAAAAGATAATAAAACTGATTGATTGTTCCTCTCCTTCCTCTTCTTTTTCTTTTCCATTCTCCCTTTTTTTGAAGTAATAATATAGCGATAAAAATAATAAAATAATAAAATAATAATAAAATAATAATAATAGTAATAATTTAGGAGAAGAGGTAACATCATCATCAGTGGTAACTTCCCAACATCATCATTATCCTAGTCATAATCCTCCTTAAAATTAAGCAGCAACAGCTTCAGCTTCATGCTGCTGCTCATGCTCATGCTCCTCGGGAACAGCTTCTCCTTCTTTAGCTTCACCCCATTCACCGCCTTCATCTTCAAGGTATCCTTCAGTAGTAGAACGACGAATAGATAAAGTAGGTTTAACAGAAGCTTGATCCAATGTCCAAGTAGCTAAAGCATTCTCAGCATCAATAATAATCTGTTTAGAAGCTTCATATCCATCATAAGCAGGTCTTGTTTCACCAGGAGTAACTGGACTATCATCCAAAAGTTCCAATAAAGCTTTACCATAACCAGCAATTAAAGCAAGTTTCTCAGAATGTTCACGAATAGCATCAAATTGATAATTGAAAGCAGCCTTAAGTTTCTCACGAGTAATATTAGATAATTGAGCTTCAGCAACTAAAGATTCAGCTTCAGCTCTTACTAATTCTTGTTCCAATACAATAATCTTAGGAGAATTGGGTTCCTTATATTTCAATTGAGCAATATGATCAGTGATTTTTTGTTTACGATCACGAGACGGTTGAACAGAAGCTTCAATATTACGAATTGATTTAAGAGTGATTCTATATTGATCGTATTTATCAATAAATTGATCTTCCAATTCACCAATTTCATAAATAAGAACACCCAAACGATCGGTAACATCAGAAACATCCTCATCACCTTCTTCACCCCAAACAGAAAGTTGTTTAGCAACTTCACGACGTTCACGAGCAACAAGTTCAATAGATCTCATAACATTTTTTTCCATTTTAACCAAAGCAGCAAGTTTTCTAGCAAGTTCTGGACCAAAAGATCCTGCAGCTGAACGACGGAAAGTATGAGTAATTGAACCTTTTCCAAAGAATCTGCCTGATCTAGTAGAAGAAGGAGGAGGAGGAGGAGATTGTAATTGGGCGGCGGTAGGAGCACGCGAGTTACGAAGGGAGTATGTTCTGTGCATATTGTCTTCGTATATAAATAATACTTGTTTTAATTTCCTTTGTTTCTAGAGAAAATGTTAGTCGTTAAAAATAGGAGACTGATCAAGTGGAGGTGAAGTTGTTCTTTGTTATCCTAGCTTAAAACATTCTGCTTTCTCGAGTGTATAGGGATTTCCCAGGCAACTGGACTGCTGCCAGGGTGATAGATACCACACAACGTTTAGGCGTAGTCCTCCAAGGAGAGATAATTCTTTAAGAACCACGGCCTCAAGTGAAGTGAGAGAAAGAAATCTAGGACGTCGCAAAAACCGGGCAATTACTACTATATAAGTGTCTTTTATTTTTTTTTCCATCGTCGAAGGCTTTTCCTCGGCCAAAAAGCTGATTTATCTAATAACGCAATTGTCCTCCTTGTTCTAGGAAATGTATCCCACCTATATCCCCAAGCAGACCAGACTGTTTCATCTCAATTGACTTATAACTTACAACTATATTAGAAAATACTGATGAAAAAATTAATTTCAACTGTTAAAAAAAAAAGGAAAAGCAAGAAGAAAACGAAAAAAAAAAAAATAAATAAATAAATAAAATTGTCTAGCGGGAACAATTAGCTTTATATTTATATTTCACCTCACGGCACCGTTCAATCTCTATTGGCGGGACAAAGAAAAGGGCAGCAAAAAAGGTGCAGCAGCAGGTACAGCTCACTTCAGGTTATAAGCAAACATAGGGCCCTAGGGTTAATAAAACAAAAAGCAATTATAGGGTGGGAATCCATGGGATTCAGCATTTTCTGTACTAGAAGTAAGTTAACCCCGTTAGAATGATAAGCTTAAAACCACGCTGAAAAGTGGACTGTTCTCACACAGAATTCAATATAAATTATAGCTGGGATGTGTTTCAACAGAAGATTGTTATTAGATAATATCATTACGGCCGGAAGAGCTGGACGGAAAGCTTTCCCTCCCAGGGTAAAGTCGGCAGCCCGTCCAGTTTTCCTCTGGCGCCCAGACCCCACAACTCGCGTTAGTCGGATGGGGCCAATAGTTAATCCGAGCCTTTTAATTCCTCTACGCTTCGGTTGACCGTAATTGCCATTTCGGTGCTTGCCCCCCAAGTTTTGGTACCTTGCTCGTCACTAGTAGTCTAGTACATCGAGACTTTTCTAATCGACCTCGGTTCAGTCCCAATTTTCGGTACGGGCAGAATATGCTGTGTTCTAGGCGCTGCTGTTAGTACGTGTTGTAATGTTATTCGGTCTGGGAACGGCAGCCTCCTAGAGCCAATAGTCCTGTTAGCTTATAGCTAATCGCTCCGGTTCAATTGTTAATTGTAGAGTGAAGGATAGTTCGGAAAAAATCATTCTAGTCCCCTTACTAGTAAGAGAGTAACTGAAGAGAAGAACCCCGTTATAACACTTGGCATCGTGGTAACGTTTCGTCATACTATAAGGTTTATTCCTTAATCGGGAAACTTTGCTACATATTCCTGCAGTTCATATCTGGGGTGGCTGGTCGAACAGCTTCTTTTATGCTGGAGAATATGCATCGAATACAATTGTTAACAATAGACCGAGTCTCTGTACTAAGGGTGCTGCACACCATTAAAATGCATAGTATCCGTCTTAAGCAGCTGCATAGGTGACACAAGATTCACGCACGCCTTAATTTAACGAGGTAAGAATCACCGAGGGGATCACACACACGCCTCCGATGGCATGATTGAATCGATCAGCTGCCCACTCACCTATCTACTCCCTATCTTTCGGGCTACAGGGCCTGCACGGTGACCCCGGAGCGTCATTGGACTTTTTCTATCCCAATCTTCTGCCCCGGACCTGGCTCAAGATTTGTTCTTACAACATTACTTTTTTGTGTCGTCTCTGCTCTGTAGACTGACCTCCAAGTCAGGCCGTCGGGATATTCGACGCTGCCCTACTAGGACTGATCGCGATATCGATCGAAGGCATAAGTTAATAATAATAAGCACATGATGACGTTCTGAGTAACTGCTGGACTGTACATCTACAGTACAGAACAGCAACACAACAACGTTGGGGAATAAATTTTGACGCGTAACTGTTATAATAATTCTATTATTATTAGGTTATTATTGTATAAACTTTTCTCTTTCTGTGTGCGTTTGTCAGCTGGTGTTTTTCATTCTCTACCGTGATCATGATATTCTATTCTTCTATGCTTTTCCGATGCAATCCAAAAAATATGGGTCTGGATGAATAACTTTTAGTCTTTGTCTATGCATCTAATTAAGATGCTTTCTGCCGTCCCTACCGCTTCGATCCACCGCCTACCAAATTCTTACAGCCAACTACTGCAATCTAAGTTAAGTTATAGTTAACCTAGTTAACGTTAACCGCCTGAGCACAAACAAAGCCCCATTTGCAGGATGACGTCTCCCGGGAGGCGTCTCCGGAGTAACTGAAGCAACTGTTAAACTTAAAACTAAGCCCCAGACACCAGCTCTGGCAGTTAAAGCAATTTGTCCCGGTCTGAGGCCCTGTCCGTCAAAGGCGAGTCACTAAGTGGAATAGCTGCGTGCTCTGAAACATTCGAGCGTGGGGGGAAAGCGAGATCTGGGGCTTCGCCGCCCACAGACAAGGCGGCGGCGACTATCTTTGATGATAACCGAATTGGATTTTTGGTTCCTGAACAGCATAGATCTTAACTAATTCAATATAATTTGTTCCGAATTGAGGGAATATTTTTCTTCTAATCTTACGGCCTAATATGGATGTTTCGCCGCCTTAGATTAAGCTAAAATTGGTTGTAACTTGAGATTCTTGAGCTTAAGTTATAAAACACCGTTATCGCATATCTTGCATAAATATCATCATGATGAGCAAGAGGAAGGACTTGATTGCTCAAAGATTTTAATTTCAGGGGAGTAATGATCTTCATTAACCGAAATTGCTTGCTAAATTGATGATATAATATTATTTACCGTCAAAAATGAGCCCCGCCCCCCTTTTGTCTCTGCCGGCAGGGGCGAACCCCAGACCCCAGACCCGACCTCAGTGGTTGAAACACTGACGAGACAACACAGATACTCGGGCGAAGGAGAGTAATGGGGTTTGCGGCCCTTTGCCCAGTCCAGCGATGCGAGAGCAATGGAGGCCCTAGCTGCAGGAACTTAGATCTTGCTACGCTGTTTGCTGGGCGCTAATCTGTAGTTTTCGTTAATGATCGCCGGCTAAACAAGCGGAGACGGAAATATGCTCTTTAAGGACTGTTAGATATAATTCTCGAATTGGTTTGATCCCATTAAAGGACTGAAAACTATCTGCGTCACAGTGACCTCTTTTGGCGAGCCAACGTTAATCTTAACTTAAAGCTCGATCGCGTGAGCTGATAGGCATAAGCGATAAGCGTTTAATTATGTAAGAGCTTCCAAACAAGCGAACTTAAACCCCCTAAAATTGTGGGGTTATCTTTGATTTGATTCGATGAAATTAGAGCAATCTTATCCAGAAACTTTGATTATCTACTTCTCATTAGCTGTTTATTAAAAGGGAACACGGAGGGGGTTGTAATTGTCGAAAGGGTAATTGTTCGGAAGCTATTGGTATTATTTAGAAGGAACATTAGTTCTTTTTTAGCTATTGATTCTGTACAACTAGGATATAGATTATTCCCATTGTAAATTAACGGTATAAGGAATTACCCGGACTTTCGCCGACACTTTTTTGACTGAATTGGCGGTGGGTGTTGGTCTTATTGGTTAAAAGTTTATGGACGTTGGTATAACTTAAGTGGAATTCGTATGAGATTCTTTGTGGTGAAGAATTTGCGTTGAAGTCACCGTCGAATCGTGCCAGCACAGGAAAACTTTTTGGACCAGACATCTCCCGGACATTTCTTCAACATTTCTGAAAATCTTTTATACAATATGGCGTCCTTCTTCAAATGGTATAATCTTCAATTGGCCAAAAAACCAGTACTCACCAATTCAATCTCTGCTACTGTATTGTTTGGAGTCGGTGACATTCTTGCACAAATTACTGGTGATGATGTAATGAAATCACCAGATCATCTTCTATTAAATCATGAAACAACCAGTAATACATCCTCTTTCAGTTTAACCCGAATAACCCATCTCGACTGGCCTCGTACTGCTCGTGCCTGTACATATGGGGGGTTAATGTTTGCGCCAATTATTACTAAATGGTGGTACCCTCTTTTAAATAGAGTTCAAGGTTCAAATCCTACTATTACAACATTGAAAAGAGTGACCATGGATCAATTGATCTTTGCACCAATTCTGAGTATTCCTCTTTACTTCTCATGTATTGGGTTCTTAGAAGGGAAGAATGTTGAGCAAATTGCTGCCTCATTACATCGTAATTATTGGCCTACTTTAGTAGCCAATTGGTCTGTATGGCCAATATTTCAATTTGCAAATTTTATGTTCGTTCCCCACGAATACAGGCTATTAGCAGTTAATCTTGTTTCGATTGCCTGGAATACTTTCTTGTCACTTACTAATAGCAGGAGTAACCGGTTAGCATCAGCGGCAAGTCATCATGAAGAAGAACCCAAGTAGAAGATTGGACATTTATAGCATAATAATATACAGCATTTATTACTTTTCGTCTACATAATTTTGCCTCCGCCGGTGGTATACAGGGTCCTTTCGCTTCGAGGAAAGCCTAAGGAGAACTGACCAGACTCGTCTGCCCCCAGACCTCGTAGCTCGCTCCACTCGAGCTCAAATGTTTACAGGAAACAGTGAAGTGGAGTCTGACATCCATACAAACTTGACTTCGAGAGAAGTAAAGCTACATGAGCAATAAAGTGATTACCTTAACCAAAGTGCGTTAAGGCATCCAGGAAAACGAGTCCGTATCAACCTTGAGCAAGACGAGCCATGGGCTTCGGCCATGGCAACAAATCATAATCACTGGAGGAATCCAATTGACAAGAACTAGCTCAATTTCTTCTACTTAGTTAGTTAATGGTCAAAAAGTCTTGCTAGTAAAGCAGAAGTACCTCTCGACATCATGATTCAGAGTAGCGGTTCTATATATTTCTCCAGCGTGTAGTCGGAAACAGCTTCTAGTTGTTAAAGTTTTGAGAAGAAATCATCATTATGAGATGTCGAAAGATTTTGAAGAGTTTTAATATTACTTACAAATTCATACTGGTACCAATGAAGGAAAGAAGAAGAAAAAGAAGAAGAAGAAGAATGAAAAGGACCGAAAAGGACTGAAGAAATTTTTATACTGTTACAGTAAACCGGTTCTTATGCACAGATTTTTCAAGGGTTAGGAAGTGGACAAGCCTTGGGCCGCTGTTGGTAAGCCGCAAAGAGTAATTAATGAAATAACGGGTTAAGCACTGCATGGCCAAGAAGTCAAATTTGTAACTTAACTTACCGGGCGCCTACACTCCTTTTCAACGCTCCCAATTTATGCAACGGATATGAATGGTTTCAACTCCGTTAAATGTTAACGTTAACGTTAAGTTATCATGCATATTTTTAAACCGAGATTTTGGTTGGAACTTAACTGGAATCTATATGATTCCTAAATAGCTTTCATATATTTGTTTATGTTTTCTAATTTCCTATCTCTAAAATCAATGACAACAACAGCTGAAGGCAGTTCGAAGTTGTAGCTTAAATAGTATTATTAAAATGCCTCCAATTCGAACGTCTCGTAGAAATTCGTACAATCCATCTATCGAAGATACTCATGTCAAAACCAGTCATTGCTTAAACGGGGTGCATAAAACATTTGCTTTAAAATCGGGAGCGTTGGAAGAAGAGTGTTGGAGCCCGGTATGTTAACTAAGCACCGTAACGAAATCAAGGTGGTGGTGCTTGTTTAAGTTCATGATGGCCTCGGAATGATATATCAGGCAGTAGTGTCCGATGCAAACGAGAAAACGACGATAATTAGCACTGTAGCAGAAGTTCTAAAAAGAGATATTACAGTTTCCTTAGCAAAATGAAATACGTGCTCTTGATCAATCAATCAAGTTACTTCACAACCTAAGACTGTCTGGAGGGAACTACAACGTTTTCACTCCCGCTGAGCTGAATTATTCTGCACGATCTTAACCTCGAGCGAATTCGAAGCGAGCTTGTGGGCCGAGCTACGCCTCCGGAGGCAGTAATACCCGACATTTACCATTACGTAATACATGACCAATTTTAGCGGCTTATCCTCCTCCAGTGGACCGCCACTCACAAGGGCCGAAATTGGCTTACCCAGCGAGATCGGCCGACATGACTCTTTTGAGTCAGACATCACCGTGAAATATTTTGAGATCTTGACTTTTCAACTCTCTCTCTTTAACCAAAAATTTTTTTAAGCCACCTTTTTATTTTTTTCTGAAATCAAAACTGAGGAGATAAAATGATTCAGTCAGCTGCTAGATTCAAAGTAGCTGCTTCAACTACTAGTAGAACATTTTATGGTTCTTCTATTTCAAAACGATCTTTCAATTCAACATGTTCATGTTCTAATACTACTGATAGTGATATCAATCGTGATCCTGATGTTAATCGGTTTAGTAAACTTATTACTCAACCAAAATCTCAAGGTGCTTCACAAGCTATGCTTTACGCCACAGGGTTTACTGAAGAAGACCTAAATAAAGCTCAAGTTGGTGTAGCTAGTGTTTGGTGGTCTGGTAATCCTTGTAATAACCATTTGCTTGATCTTAATTTCAGAGCTTCAAGAGGTGTTGAACGAGCAGGTTTAAAAGCAATGCAATTTAATACTATTGGTGTTAGTGATGGTATTTCAATGGGAACTAAAGGTATGAGATATTCATTACAATCTCGTGAAATCATTGCTGATTCTGTAGAATCTTTAACTATGGCTCAACATTATGATGGTAATATTTCGATTCCTGGTTGTGATAAGAATATGCCTGGCGTTTTAATGGCAATGGCACGTATTAATCGTCCATCGATTATGCTTTATGGTGGTACTATTTTACCGGGTAGATCAGCTTGTACAGGATCTGAAGATATTGATATTGTTTCTGCTTTCCAAGCTTATGGTCAATATATTGGTGGATCGATTAATGAAGAAACTAGATTCGATATTATTAGACATGCATGCCCTGGTTCCGGTGCTTGTGGTGGAATGTATACAGCTAATACTATAGCATCTGCAGCTGAAGCAATGGGTATGACATTACCTGGATCATCTTCAGCTCCTGCTGGATCAGAGGATAAATTTCAAGAATGTATAGATATTGGTCCTGCCATGAGAAATTTACTTAAATTAAATATTAAACCTCGTGATATTATGACTAAAACTGCTTTTGAGAATGCTATTAAATATATCATTATCACTGGTGGATCTACTAATGCAGTATTACATTTAATTGCTATTGCTCACTCAGCTGATGTGGAATTAACTATTGATGATTTCCAAAGAATTAGTGATGAAACACCTCTTCTGGCTGATTTCAAACCTTCTGGTAAATATGTAATGGCTGATTTACATCAATATGGTGGTACTCCAGCAGTTATGAAAACACTTTTAGAACACGGAGTCCTTGATGGATCTACATTAACTGTTTCTGGTGGAACAATGAATGAAACTTTAGCTAATACGAAACCATTACCTCATGAACAAAAGATTTTTGCTCCATTTTCGAAACCACTTAAACCTAATGGACATTTACAAATTCTTCGAGGATCCTTGGCTCCAGGCGGATCCGTTGGTAAGATTACTGGTAAAGAAGGTACTGTATTTCAAGGTAAAGCAAGAGTATTTGATGAAGAAGATGATTTTATTAAAGCTCTTGAAAATGGTGAAATTAAAAAGGGTGAGAAAACTGTTGTTATTATTCGATATGAAGGTCCTAAAGGTGGTCCAGGTATGCCAGAAATGCTTAAACCTTCCAGTGCTCTTATGGGATATGGATTAGGTAAAGATGTTGCTCTATTGACTGATGGTCGATTCAGTGGTGGTTCTCATGGTTTCCTTATTGGTCATATTGTTCCTGAAGCTGCTGAAGGTGGTCCAATTGCTCTTGTTGAAGATGGTGATGAAATTCTTATTGATGCCGATAAGAATGTTATTGATTTGAAAGTTTCTGAAGAAGTTATTGCTGATCGTCGATCAAGATGGGTTGCTCCTGCTCCAAGATATACTAGAGGAACTCTTGCTAAATATGCAAAACTTGTTTCTAATGCTAGCAAGGGATGTGTTACTGATGATTTTTGATAAGGCCGACAAATCAAAAACATTTTGTGAAATACCAAAATAAAAATTTATGTAAAATGTGAATAGGACAAAATAAATTTACTATATATATTACTGTAGCTATTTGAATAACTGAAACATGTCTACATCCTGCATAGTCTACCTTCGACGAGCTCCCCCTTTCTCGAGAGGCCCAACAGTTTGGTCCAAGTGAGGTCTGGGCCTGAGAGACTCAATCCTCAAGCCGCTTCCTAGAATATTATAGATTTATCTGTCAGTGACGTGACCGTGAAAAGGGCTCCAATTGTTATCTAATCAGTTGAATAGACCCTGCATTTGCTTGCATAGATCTCCCTCGGGGCTGTTTCAAGCCTTCAGTTAAGCCGCATAAATTAAATCCGGCTTATGGGTTAGGAAGATCTTGAAATTTTCCTATCTCTAATCTTTATCTACTATCCTGAGTTTAGGACTCTTTTCTTTCCTTTGATTTATTATTTTATATTTCCCAATAATGACGAAAATAGATTTCATTGCGGCAGCTGCTAATAGGCAACCATTCGCTTCCGATTGGTCGGCTTCAAATGGTTTAGTAGCATATGGATCATCTAGAATGATTGCCCTTTGGAATCCTAAATCTTTTAAAGTTCTTGCTTTGGTCAAAGGTCATACCAATACAGTCACTGCAGTAAGGTTTGTTAATGATAATATCATGATATCTGGGTCAGCAGATGCTAGTTTGAAAGTTTGGTCAATTCATCCTGATGGGAACGACGTAAAATGTTTGAATACAATATCTGATGTTCATAACAAATCAATTACTTCTTTAGCGGTTTCAGACGATATAGTTATCAGTGGATCTGCAGATGGATTAGTGGCGATATGGAAATTAGAGAAAATCAATAATTCATTCGAATTAAAATTGATTGAAAAGAAATCAATTGGACCGAGATTCTATCCATTATCTTTGGCAGTTCATAAATTATCGTTAGCCCCATCATCTGTGATTGTTGCTGTAGGTGGTACTTCAAATGATATTTATATTTTCAGCTGTACTACAATAGCGGTATCGACCACCAGTCCATCATTCATTTTAGATGCAAAATTAGCAGGTCATGAAAATTGGATTAGAAGTCTGGCATTCAAGGAACTTGAGGATAGTAAGGATATTCTTTTAGCAAGTGCAAGTCAAGATAATTATATACGATTATGGAGGATTCATGAGGGTGATATTAGTACTATTGGTCGAAGAACAGCTGATATTCAAGACGAAGATGGAGCAGCAGGAGTTATAGGAGACCAGGAAGAACAATCGGGCTTTGGTAATGTTACGGCTAAACTACTTTCAAATAAAGTTTACCATATTAATAATTCAAGATATATACTTACATTCGAAGCGTTATTGATGGGTCATGATGACTGGATTTATGCTGTCAACTGGCATCCTCATAAATTACAATTGCTTTCTGCTTCATCGGATTCTACGTTAATGCTTTGGTCACCTGATGAATCATCGGGGATCTGGATATGTTCCACTAGATTAGGAGATATCAGTATTAAAGGAGCAAGTACTGCCACGGGTTCGTCTGGTGGATTCTGGAATGCCTTATGGTTAGACAATGGTAATAGCGTTGCTACAGTAGGTCGTACTGGTTCTTGGAGAATATGGGCATATATTGAACAACAAGGAGAATGGGTTTCTCAGGTGGGGATTTCTGGTCATATTCGAGAAGTTACGGATTTGTCATGGGAAGATGAAGGCAAATATCTTCTGTCCACTTCGCTTGATCAAACTACTCGTTTATTTAGCACCTGGAAATTAACTGGGACATGGCATGAAATGTCTCGTCCTCAGATTCATGGATATGACATGATTACTGTCAAATCTCTTAGTCCTGAGATTTTTGTAAGTGCTGGTGATGAGAAAACTCTTCGAGTTTTTGAGCAACCTAAGGGAATAGCTGTGCTTTTAGAGAATGTTTGTGGAATTGTGACTACCACTGCGCAAAAAGAAAATCTTCCTGAATCTGCTACCGTACCAGTTTTAGGTCTTTCAAACAAACAAGAAGAATTCAAGGAAAAAGGAGAAGGGAATAATAATGATGAAAACGAAAATGATATGGATGATGATGATGATGATGGCAAAGTGAAGAATAATATCCTTTCAAACAAAACCAAGATTAATAATAAGAATTATGTCGACGACGAAGAAAATGATAATGCTTCTACAACTACAAATATCCGCTCAACCCTTATAGCACTTCATGAACCTCCCAAAGAAGATCATCTTCAACGTCAGACTCTCTGGCCGGAATTGGAGAAACTTTATGGTCATGGATATGAGATTTCTGCTATCGATATCAGTAAAGATAAAACTATCCTAGCTACATGCTGTAAAGCTAACAACGAAACTCATGCGGTCATCAGACTGTACGATACAAAGAAATGGTTACAATTGCAGCCCACTCTTACTCTTCATAATTTAACAATCACGCGATTACAATTTTCGCCAAATAATAAATACCTACTTAGCGTTTCTCGAGATCGACAATGGGGATTGTGGTCTAAAAAGGATGGGCCTTATCAACTGGCCGCTTCAAATCCCAAGGGACATATTAGAATTATTTGGGATTGTAGTTGGTTACCTGATAGTACTGCGTTTGTTACTGCATCTCGTGATAAGTCCATTAAACTATGGAAAAAGGAATCTGGAGAATCACATGAATGGAAGGAAGTACACCAATTAAAATTCGACGCTGCAGTTACAGCTATTGATGTTGATTCTCAAGGTCGACTTGTCGCAGGTCTAGAAACTGGTGTATTATATCTTTATCAGATTCGCGACGAGTCTTTTACTCTTATTGAACAAATAGATGATGCACTTACACCAGCCCAACGTATCACACGGGTTACTTGGCGACCTAATTCTGACCAGTTTGCTGTAGCTAGTGAAGACTTTGCTGTGCGAATTTATAATATTTAAAAGAGGGACATGTGTAGTCTATCTCGCTCTACTAGCTACGGAGCATGTTTGTAGATAAAGTTAAGTTAAAACTATTAGTAATGAAGGACAGAATGGGGTTCTACCTCCATAGCAGACCCATATCTGATTTCGGTTCGAGAAGCGCAACAATCTGAGAAGACTTATTAGTATGGTAAGACCTAGTCCCGGAAATATTTAACGGACTCTGCCTCGAGGGCAGTAGAGGATCTAAATCAAGGGAAACTGTATATCGTTCTTTCTAGTAGTGGCCAATTCAGAGACGCTATTGAGGGTTAGTACAAAGATAAAGTCGGGACAAACGTCGAACATGATAAATAGAAAGAAATGAAATATAAAGTTCAAGCTGCAAAGAAATGATTTCCTAGCTTGGCGTAACCTCTAGCTTTATCCCTCAAAGGAATATCTTTCCTTTTAACCATCAGCAATCAACTTAACTGCGAAAGATTTCAGATGTCAGACGAAGGGGTTGCAGATCACTTGCAGATCACTTGCAGATCTAGTGCAGCTGATATAGTTAATCGCTGCTCTGCCGATAAGTCGTCGCAGTACGCGTACACCAGTAACGTTAATGATAAGGGACTCTTCTGTCACTCAAAAATCGCTACTTAGCAAGAAAGATATTATTATTTTTTTATCTTCCATATAGATTAATTATGACACTCCAATGACTCCATGCATCAAAATGTAAATGTTACAAGTTAATATATTAGAAGTGATCTGAACTAATTTTGAATTAGCGACCAATTGAATGACAGAGCTGACTGATATATTCTCGTCCTCATCTCCCAGGCAATCGGCGCAATAGAAAAGATAAGATAAATTCCTATTGATATTTACTTATAAACAAGGGTAGATTCATAACCATATATGAATCCAAGATTTGTAATATCAATATATAAATCCAATGATTTGTAATATCAATATATAAATCACAAGAAGGATGACCAATAGTGACTAGTCCATTCTAAAGTATCTCAAATATGAGATTCCATTTGAACATACATATAAGATTCATACACTGCACTGGGTGCCTGATGACAAATGCAAATATTGTTATAGCGAATGTGTGGTTAGTCAGCCAGTCAGGTCTGCTGAGTAAGTTGTGTGGTGGATAGAGACTAGTTATATTGAAGTGCCAAAGAGCCAAGAACAACGGCGGGGGAACATCTGGGGTTATAAATAGGGGAGCAAGTCTCCTATGAGTTTGTATCAGAATGAAGACATATATATAGTGCAGATAGTATCATTTAAGTTGCTAGTACTTATATTTGAAGGTATGTTCGCCAATAGCAGAAAAAATGGGACAATTTAGTTATTCCGGTATCTAACTCACCAGCTCTTCTCTTATTTAATAATTCTAAACTCCATAAACTGGATAAAATTCAGAAGCGAACAATCATGTCCACCGAAGACAACAAATCCAAACCTCGCTTCCCTCTTGCCGGCTGTGCAGATGATGGATGGTCGAAGGAAGATGAAGCAACGGCAACCTGCTTCTGCGGCGCCGTGCAACTGGCATTTGTAAGTATTCGATCCTCAGCGCTGTTCTCATCTGTGTATTCATGAAGCTTTCTGATCTTATCTAACACTTCTTAGCCTACCAATCGACCGGGCCTAGTTAACTCCTTCGTCTGTCATTGCCCAGATTGCCGCAAAATCACTGCGTCTATGTTTGCATCGAACTTCTCCGTTGACACAAAGTACCTGAAGCATCTGCGAGGACGCGACAACCTGAAAACCTTCAGTCAATCGAAATCAATCTCCTCAGGCAACACCATGTCTAACTACTTCTGTTCAACCTGCGGTACACTCATGTACCGTATCAGCTCGGGATTCCCCGAACTGAATATTATGCGCATCGGTACTGTGGATGATTTCCACCTACACGAGACCAAGTTGAAACCGAGCGTGGAACAGTTTATCGAGAGTCGGGTGGGTTGGTTACATAGCGCAGAGGGCGTCAGGCAGCTTGAAGGGTCATCTTTTTGAGTTTTAACGCACTCACTATTTTAAATCGAGGATTATTTATTTGTATCTCAATAATAGAAGTGTTGTGTTGAGTAGAACAAAATATATGAAACACTACAAATGAATTGCATATAAAGTTAGAAAGTTAGAAAATAATATTTATTAGAACGATTTAGCAACCCCCAAAAACACTACACTAAATTCATATTAATATATTTTCTTTTTTTTTTTGTGTTTGCAGATTAATGTTTTCATAACGGTTTAGCAACTCCGGCCAGGCCCAACATAAATGTAATCATGTGATGGAGTGGTTGCACGTGATTTTTACCGATAGCTCGAAATTTCGCGACGACATTTCATCGACGTCCCTAGTGCCCCTCTTCTCTGTCCTCTTCCTTCTCTCAGACGGAAGGGAAGTCATCAATAAACCGATAATAATCAAAGACCATGGAACCGCCGAATTAGTTAGATTGTAGATGAAATAATTTATAAATTAACGAGGACGAGCAAGATGAGCAGACGCGATTTAGTCATATTTTTAGAAAACTTGTAATATTTTGTCTTGCTCGTTAGGAGTGTCTGAACAATTTTATTGCTAAGACGAGGTTGAAAATAGTGTTTTTCGTTAGTGTGACCGATTTTTTTTACACTAATTAGTGTAAAAAAATCGTCTACACTAATCAAAAAACACTATTTTTGGACCTAACTCCACCCCAACCCTGGAAAAATAGTGTTTTTGGGAGTTGCTAAATCGCTCTATTGTTATATCAGCATGCACTATTAAGACGTTTTACAATAATAACTTACCAATGAGGGAAAAGCACCAAAAACCCACTAACGCGTTTGTATTCAGGACGAAGTGCTTTTTACCGTCGTTGCGTATGTCAAAAAAAAAAAACTTAATAGAAGCATATTAATCACAATATCACAATAACGGACAGCATGGAGAAATATTATTATGAGCCGCGCAAACTCATCATGCATGATCACAGGTCGAGGCATCTATCTGCCCGCCCATGAATCCCCCCCATGTCTCAACTCTTCTCTTCTTCCTTCTCTCCTCCTCCCACTCATCTCTTCAGTTTCTCCATCCAACTGCTTTCAAGTTTCTGTTGGCAATGTTTCGGAGAACACTTCCAAGATTTCAAAAACAACAAACTACGCATCTTGCCAATCAACTTGCCCGGTCGTCAAATCCGTACCTCCAAAGCCATAAACTCAATCCTGTGGCATGGCAAGAATGGACCCAGCAAACATTGGAGTTAGCAGTTAAGGAGAATAAACCAGTTTATCTATCCATTGGTTATCATACGTGTCATTGTATGTATTATTTAGAGTAGAAAATGAAAATGAAGATCAATAGCTAACCTGTAGGGTGTCATGTAATGAATAAAGAATCATTCTCACATGATGATATTGCCGAACTTATTAATGATAATTTTATACCCATCAAAGTTGACCGAGAAGAACGACCAGATGTTGATTCGGTTTATATGATGTACTTACAGGCTACCACCGGTCAGGGAGGATGGCCGTTGAATGTATTTTTAGTGCCCGGATCTTTAGAACCCATTTATGGAGGTACCTACTGGGCTGGTCCCGACACTAATATGGGTGATCGAACATTAAAGTTTGAAGATGTGTTAAAACGAGTAGCTGAGGTTTGGAAATTGGACCAAGATAAGTGTAGGATATCAGCTAAATCAACTACCGACAAGTTAGCCCAGTTGGTCAAAATGCAAAGTTCCAGCGATCATAATGCTGAATTCAACACAGAGACAATTATTGATGATATCAAGGCACATTTCACTGCCAACTTTGATCCTCAATTTGGTGGGTTTTCCCATGCTCCAAAATTTCCTTGCCCACATAACATGTCCCTACTCTTGAGGTATAATAAGCACTTTGATGAGATAGGGTCTGATATCATGGATCCGAATAAGTCATTGATGGGAAAAGTTCTTTTTACTCTTGAAAGAATTGGTAAAGGAGGTATTAAGGATCAGATCGGACATGGATTTTCAAGATATTCGGTAACTGATGATTGGAATTTACCTCATTTCGAAAAAATGCTTTACGATCAGGCTTTGTTATTAAATGCTTATATTGATGCTTGGGTATACGGTGGCCGAGGAAAAGGTAGTGATTTTACTGTGAAATATGCCAGCGATATAATCGAGTTCCTAACGAAGGGAAGCTTATTTAATGAGAATGGACCTGGTGGGTTCTATTCTGCTCAAGATGCAGACTCTTTGAATAGCGAAGGCGAGCATACTGAAGGAGCTTATTATGTTTGGACTTATAAAGAATTCTTCAGTGCTTTGGAGCATTTAGGTCGAATGGAAGCAGATATCTGTGCTATGTATTGGAACGTGAAGGAATATGGCAACGTAGATCCTCAATATGATATTCAAAAAGAACTTCAATACAAAAATGTTTTATCGGAACAGATCTCGATTGAGGATGTAGCAAAGACGTTTGGAAAAAGTGTTGAACAAATTGAACAGATTATTGAAATAGCTCGCTTTGAATTAGCAAAATATAGGACATCTACTCGAGCTTCTCCTGAAGTCGATACTAAAATTGTAGTCAGTTGGAATGGTCTAGCTATTGGTGCTTTGGCTCGAGCAGGGGCTGTTTTGGGGAATAATATTGCATTGCAGTCTGCCAAGCAGGCTGCAGATTATATATATGCCAATGGATATGATAAAACCACAAACATTCTAAAGAGATCAATTCAGTCTGATAATGTACGTGGTATGAACGATGACTATGCATATCTGATTTCTGGTCTTATTGATTTATATGAAGGCACATTTGATGCTAAGTATCTCGAATGGGCCAAAGATCTTCAAGAGACCCAGCTGGATCTATTTTGGGACAAGGAAGACGGTGGATTTTTCAGCGTTGAAGAGACCAATAATAACGAAAAAGTATCACAACTGATTTTCCGACCGAAATCTGGCTTTGATTCTGCTGAACCATCGCCTAACGGGGTATCTGCTATGAATTTGTATAGGTTATGGAGCATTCTGGGGGTGTCCAAATATGAAACCAAGGCACTTGAGATCTTGAAATGTTATGGCCAAGATCTTATTGCTCAACCATTTGGGTATACAAGTATGATTGGATCAGTACTCATTTCTCAAAAGACTGGTATGAGATCAATTATTATTGTCGGCAAGGATGATGATAGTTCTTCAGAGTTAGAGGCTCTATTATATAAACTTCGAGTTGAATCACCCGATCCAACCACTACTGTGGTTAGACTTAATGAAAACTCCATGGGCTTTTTTGGAAAATTAGAAGATACTGTTTATAGTGATGTTTATGAACAGTATGGGAAATATTCTTTAAAGGTTCTTTTGTGTCAAGACAGAGCCTGTCGAGAGGTGGAATTTTGATCGTCCGGACTGGGATCCTGAAGTTCTGCAAACGAGCCAGTTAACTGTTTTATAAGAATATTATTATTTATATAAAATGTATATATATATATAAACACCATTTTTCGTTCATTTTTTTTCTTCTTCTTTAATAATTTATAATACCGCTTCCGAATCAAATCTTCCAGTTTGAAAGCCAGTTCAAATAGTCATAATTCGATGGCTCACCAGTCATTCCAAATGAAATGGGTGCAAAGTATATGAAAACCCCAATGGTCAATGCATACAAGGCCAAATAAATAACCAATCTTATATACTTGTTTGTCCAATGAAGAGTGGCATGGTCGACTAAAAAACCAAAAGTCAACACTGCAAAGTATAACGCAGGTAAATAATGGTGTACATAAGTAACCCGAGCCATTACCACGAATGGAAGAAAATGGAAAAACCAACCCAGAGCAGGGATAACACCAGCCACTGCATAATGTTCAAGTTGTTGTTTAGTGAAATCATTGAATTGACGTTGCCATCTAATAATATAAATACCAGTCATAATGATGAAAACACCCAAACCAGCAGTGCTCAGCCAAGTAGTACTAGGATGACCTAATAAATAGTATCGAACATTAGTTGGACCCCATCCACATAATCTTAGACCGGTATGAAGAGTAGGCCATTCCCAAAATCTTGAAGCTAGATCATCATGCTTATCAGGATCAGGAACAAGGGCATTATTAGAAGCCATCATGGCGAAATTAAGTTGAATGAAATCTCGCAGGAAGTTAGTTTTAGGCAAAACTCGGTCAGTAGCGGGATCCAACCTATCATTCCAATGACTTTCAATATTCCACCAAGTATTTTTATCACGAGGAGAAGCTTTAGGATCACAAGTAACTTCCCCTTGTCGGAATCCCCAAGGAGGTAAGTTATTACCTTCTCCATTAAGATAACAACCAAGATCTCTATGTCTAATACGGAAAGAAGTACTAAGAGGATGAACTCTTGTTTTGTTTTCAGATTTGCCAATGTTCTCTGCAATCTCAATAACCCAATTGTCTTTAGTATCACCAACAGTTAAATTACCATAACAAGAAACTTCCCATTTACTCTTAGTGACAGACGATTGAACAGTATGAGAATGCAAATTACGACCAGTAGAAGGATGTAAAAATCTGACTAGATCACCATCTTTAAGATAAGTAATAGGATCAACTTCAGGATTATAGTAATTCTCATAACGAGGGAATTCAATAAGCCATTCATTATTATAATCCTTGTGATGATAAGTTGTAACTTGTTGTTGTTCAGAACCTTCAGGATAAGTTTGAATATGAGAATGTAATAATCCACCATGCAAGCCTTGATTTTTAATAGTAACTTTAGAACCAAACGCCAGATCAAGAGGACCACCAATAATATCGCTACCGATCAAATTTGCTTGGAATAAAGAACTCATATTAGCATCGCCAGGACCAGAATGATTTAGAATAATAAAATGAATTTTAAACGCAGTCAAGAATACTAAGAAAGGAACAATGATTAAATTTATAATTCGAGCAATCCAATGTAAAGCATAAGTTTTATAAGGTATTGTTAGATCACCAAACTTGATCCATAAATCAGTAGCAGTATAAAGACCAATAAGAGCAGTTACAAATAAACCAACCATTTTAACACTACAGACACAACCAATAGACAATCCAGTAAGAAATAACCAAGTCCACCATTTTAAAGAGAATGATTGATTCTGTAAATTGTGGAAAGTAGAATGACAATAGACAGTTAAGATAGTGAAAAATACTAGCATTGAATCAAGTAGAATGAATTTGCCCAAAGTAATATAAGATAACTCAGTTAACATCATAAGAGTAATTAACCATACAGCAGGTATAGATAATTTAAGTTGACGGGCAGTATAATAAGCCAATGGAACACAACCAACATTAAATAAAGCATTAAAGATTCTCATTTTTGTATAATCAACATAATCAGGATATTCAGCACCGGATTCAAACCCAAAAGAGCCATTATAGCCGGCTAAATAGCCAGATAATCCTACGAGCATTTTTCCAAGAGGAGGATGAACATCGAAATAATATTCTCTTTTCAGATAATGAGAACCGAATTTACCAAAATGGGCTTCATCCCAAGTCACGGCATGAGATTTGCCGATTCCATAAATACGAGTGAATAGAGCCAAAAGAGTGAAAATAATTGGTGCCAGAATACTTTCTAATTGAGCCCAATCATTAATGAGTGAACCATCATTTGATTGTGATTGTGATTTTGATTTTTGATCTTTTCTAGGTTTTTCATCTACAATATTATCATCGATGATATCCAGTGTTTCAGTTGTACCTGGAGTTTGATCTGTTTTACCCACTCGTTTTCTAGCCGATTCCTGGCGGACACCTGAAGATTTTGCAGAAGACATGATAGATAGATCACAACAAATAACAAAATAAGAACACGTGAATAGAAAATGATTCAATTGATCCAATTCAATATATATATCGATAAGTCGATATATCGATTCAATTGGTTCAATTGGAAAAGTGATATATTGTTTCAATTGAGATTATTGATTGGGCAACTGATTCAATCCAATCTGATATCTTATTGACCAACTTCTAACACGCGCGTCACCAAAGAAAGATTAGAAAAGAAGAACGAGGATGAACGAGGATGAACGAAAAGAAATACTATAAAATGTGAAAAATATTTACAAAAAAAATAAAAAAAAAAATGAAACAAACCAAAACCTTCTCCCGCGTTACGAACAAGCGGATGGAATGTCGAGAAGATGATATGATGAGCTGGTCAGATTTCAACGGCAGTCGAAGAGAAAACGAAGACCGCCTGGGTTTAACGTGACACACGCCAGGGCGCGTTAGCTTAACGCCAGCAGGCCACCAACCTGCCAGCCTACCGGCTGCTCCATACCCTGAATGGTTTGAGATGAGTTTTTGTTGAGTGGGAATTTTCAATAACTAGTGACTTTTGAGATAAACTGTGACTACTACTTTTAGCGCAGAATAACCAAGGACACTAACTATTCCAATTTAGGTAGCTGTTACTAGATCTCACAATGGAAAAAATAAAATATCTGAAGAAAATTTTAGAAAAAAAATGGCCCATCTATTCACTACCTAGGCATTAGTTTGGTCAGCCCCGATTATAGCGTACTGTTAGAATCGGAAAATTAAAGTTATACTAGTGAGTTTTACATATAAATTCAATTTCTATTATTAAACCAATCTGAGACATCAATTCACCAATTCATCCGCTGTCAGTGTCAAAGCCGCGGTCCCTTTTCAGCCTTCGGCGGTTGGGGCATAGCCTCAGACCCCTAACTCCCGCTGAACTCGAGAATCGCAACCCAGGTCTTGTCCCACTAGAGGTGAAATATATATTATTATTATATATATATAGAACAGTCTCTTCCTGCCGGCCGTAGGGCAGCAGTGCTTAGTCCAGTCACCGGAGGCTGAATGGGCCTGACGCGTGAAATGGGTAAGGGTGACAAAATAAGCTTAAAACTAGTCTTATGCAGTCAGAGCTACCCTCACTATGCGAATCCCGATAGTCGGGAATCCTGAAACTGATCCTAATTTAATATCAATTGGGAATATATTTTGCCGATGTGATATTAAATCAGAAGAAACCTTTTTACTGCAGCTGGCACAAGCCTCTCTCTATTCGAGATTTTTTATAATCTCTTCTGCCATCGGCTAGTCTGGGTGTTCTCTCATTACGTCTGTAGTGGTTAAGTTAACTGGTTAGTAATCAACCATAAGTTAATTGATAATTGACCCACCGAAAGAGATGACGTTTAAGATTGTGTTATTATTATAACAGTTAAGTTATAAGTATAAGGTTAACGTTAATGTAACTACAGAATTACTTTTAGATTTTAAGTTATTTAATGTTTCATATTAAACTTTCTAGATTCGAATTCAGAGCAGCGTAATTGACATTTCGAGCTAGCTGATTCCCACCACCTTGATATAATCATAATCATACTTATTATCTTTAAATAAGATATCTCTAATGAATTCAACTCTGAACTCCGACCAGACCCCACGACTCGCTTAGCTGGCGGGCACTTGGTCAAGTTGATCGCTGCAGCAAGTCTTAACTCATTTAACCTCGAACGAAGCGAAGTGATGCGTGATTTGAAGCAAAGTCCCGGCCGTATTTCAAGCCGCCGGAGCCAGACAGAGGCCTGGACCATCCTCGTTTACGAATATGCTGATCCATGCAGGGACTAAAAAATTAGAGCTACAACACCTTCTGTTCACATGTAGTCTCCTACCGTGTTACTGATGAAAGCTCTACCAGGTTTTAATATGATTGATCGGACGGGAAATCTTGGTTTACTGGTGATGTGGTCGTAGCTGATAAACAGGTTGAAGGATGTTCTAGTAAGATCAGCCTAGTACCACAAGACGGCTCAAGTGAACCCACTTACAACCTACAAACCCACTTACAACCTACAAATCAACCTAAAGCTTTAACTTAATTAACAATGACATCTTCTATCGAAATTGAAATGGAAAATGTTACTCCCAACACCAGTCCCGTTCAAGACCCTAAGGTTTCGGACGCGTCTGGTGTCAACCCTGAACACGCGTCTTCATCCGACCGAGTTCAAAATCTGCTCCCCGTCGAACCTGAG
>JAJMIF010000118.1:0-67852 GCA_030583505.1 Sugiyamaella castrensis
AAAAAAAAAAAAAAAAAAAAAAAAAAAAAAGCATTGTTTTTATTAGAGCAGGATCGCCTCAGTCATTTGTATCTTCGTTGTTCAATCACATTTGCTCTTCTCTTGAGTGTGCTTCCCACTTGGTCTCTGGGTTGGCCGTTGGACCGGCACCAGCTCTATTCGTATTGTCTCTCACCTGGTCGGGATTCTCTCATGTTTGCCCGTTTTGTACGGTCGGTCTATGTGTTGAACCGCGCTTACCGCTTTAACGTTCCTTACACCTCGTACATGGTGGATTTTCCCATCATGCTTTCTTTGTTCAGGCGACAGTTTCGGGTCAGTATGAACCGTACCTGAAATTTTGTCGCCATTATCATCGTGATGACCCTTAGGTGTCTCGATTTCGTCAAGTACGGGGCTTGACATTTTGTTGTTGTTTTTGTTTTGCAGAGTTTTTTATCCTTTTGGATTTTCTCTGTGTGAGTTGGCAGGTATTATGTTGTGTGTAGTTAGTTATGTTATTTGAGTAATTATATATTTCTAATATACTGTTAAGATAAAATATATATATATATATATATATATATTTCCATCGGAAAAATCAATCATCTGCCTCGCTTCTTCTTCCTGGATGTCATTGGCAGCCCGTGGTTGCCTTTGATGAATGTTCAAGTCATATGTAATGGTACCTTATTGTTGCTGTTCTTGTAGCGGCCAGGTACATGTCTATTCGATAGGATAATGTCGATCATTGCCGTCCCACGGCATTTATGATCGCCCATGCACGGCATATGATCGCCCCCACGGCATTTATGATCACCCATGGCATTTATGATCGCTAGTCTTAAGATCAGGGAAGTGTGGGGTAACAACTGCCCGTGAAGACAAATCTAGGAGGAAATGTAGCACCCTAAAAAGTGTTTTTGTATGTGTAAATATATAATAGAACGATTTAGCAACTCCCAAAA
This sequence comes from Sugiyamaella castrensis, assembly GCA_030583505.1. NCBI lineage: Eukaryota > Fungi > Ascomycota > Dipodascomycetes > Dipodascales > Trichomonascaceae > Sugiyamaella > Sugiyamaella castrensis. Next base: position 948 of record JAJMIF010000118.1, read on the forward strand.
ACACTACACTAAATTCATATTTTCTTTTTTTTTTTGTGTTTGCAGATTAATGTTTTCATAACGGTTTAGCAACTCCGGCCCAACATAAATGAAGTCATGTGATGTGTAGTCACATGATTTTTACCGATAGCACGAAATTTCGCGACGACATTTCATCGACGTCCCTAGTACCCCTCTTTTCTGTCCTCTTCCTTCAGACGGAAGTGAACTCATCAATAAACCAACAATAATCAAAGACTATGGAACCACCGAATTAGCCAGATTGTCGTGTCGCACTAGATGAAATAATTTATAAATTAACGAGGACGAGCTTGATGAGTAGACGCGATTTAGTCATATTTTTAGAAACCTTGTAATATTTTGTCTTGCTCGTTAGGAGTGTCTGAACAATTTTATTGCTAAGACGAGGTTGAAAATAGTGTTTTTCGTTAGTGCGACCGATTTTTTTTACACTAATTAGTGTAAAAAAATCGTCTACACTAATCAAAAAACACTATTTTTGGACCTAACCCCACCCTAACCCTGGACAAATAGTGTTTTTGGGAGTTGCTAAATCGCTCTATTATCGTTCTAATAACACTAAAATCAATTTTTTTTTTCTGCATTAGGATATGCAAGCTAATGTTTTTAACTAGCTGTTTAGCAGCTTTCAAACACATTAACACTAAATTCGAGCTCGTGCGGCGCAAATAGAAACTAGTCACGTGGTTTCTCGCGTCTCTTATATCATCAATTTCCTGATCTGACAGAAAACGACGAACAAGATCGCCAGATTCAGTCACAGATCCGGCCGGTAGATCCCCATTTAACAGGAGGCTAGTAATTTCGGAGGGGCTGTTCCCATAGGATCAAAAGGTATATCATCTTCAGAAGGAACAGTACGACTTCTCTTGTTACTAACTTTGGAACGTGGCGGAGGCATCAGTGTTGTACACTCTTCAATCAACCAAGAGAAAGGCACAGGCGAAATTGAGAAGTCGAATATGCCAACAACAATTTAGCGACCCCCCCCGGGACCCTCCCTCCCCACACGCGTTATAGTGATTTACGTTCCGAAAATGGTGATACCTCGTTGAAAGCGATCTGTCAATTATATTCTTAAATTGATCTTTGTTAAGGTTAATGTCAAAATTTCAACAACACTAAATTGAAAACACTATTTTGGACCTAACCCCACCCTAACCTGAAAAATGAATTTAGTGTTAGTGTTTTTGGCTCGTTGCTAAAGAGCTCTATTAAGTTAATTAACTATAACTAAATATTAATATTAGGTGCATGGACTAACTATCAACCAACTTAATTAATAACCCTAACCCATATTTCTAGGTGCCCGATTTGGATTGTACCTTGCCCTCTGATTTTTTCCCAACTAGCTGAAGAAAAAAACAAACGTACCTGCATATGACACTTACAATGACGTCATTAATGCCGATCATTACTTTTAAACGCAACTTTTGAGTGTGGGGGTTATTTACAGATAACCTCAGAATTATGCTGAAAAGTCAGACGACGGATATACAAACCTATAGTAGAGAAAGTATTATTAACGTTAAATATATTAAGAATCTCTATAGAAGCCACTATTGACAAGGTTGAGAAAAATGATTAACTTTAAATTTCAATTGAAGTTTGGTAAGATAAAACCGTCGAAAATTGACTTTCTACCTATTATGTTACTTCACATCACGTTTCATTTCATGTGAGAGGCCTAAGGAGTGAATGTTTACCTCGACGAGATTCTCTTTCGAAGGGAAAGATAAGCAAAAAAGGCTTTTAAATACCATTATGATGTCATTCAATTCAATTTGAATTCGTTGCTCTCAGTAATAAGTGTAGATCCTTTCTCATGATGCCCAGCAGGGAATATTAGGAACTAATTATATTGGTATGTTAAGAGCAATAAATACCTCTGTCCAAGGAGGATGGTGAGGTTTTCTTTTCTGTTCGACTCTGGTAGCTTGGGCTCTTACGCCTATCTCGGTTCCTGCGAGGTAAATGCCGTATCACTTCAATTTATGCAAATAACCAGAATTCTATATTAAAACTTGTTTTTTTTTAACAATGACACTGTAGGATCCACAAGTGGAGGCAGCTGGGAGATACATCTATCACAACTGTAGTAACTACAGAAAATGTATTGGTTTGGAAGTAAGCGAAACGTATCCGTATTATAAAAGCAATTTATTTTATTACATAGTTAAACCATTATCATTCAGTTAGTCATCGGGCCCATGCGACCAAAGAAAGAAACAAATCAGCCAGATTGAAGGGAAAGGTCTTCATTATTCTTTGAATTGATACCTTCTTAACTCCTATGAGAGGGGATTCCTTTTTTGACAAATTAATAAATAAAAAAAATTAATTGTTCTCTAAAGAAACCGAATGCGTTACGTGCCGGAATAAGTTCTGGATATCTTTAAGGATAAAGTCACCAGAGCTGTGGCTGTTTTACAGTAAAACAAAATCTCAAAAAAAGATTGACGCCAAGACAGAGGTTAAGATAGAGGTGATAGCAATAAATGCGAAAAAAATACATTGCAGACCTTTTCAATGCAGGAATTTCCTGCCTGACAAAAATTTCGGTTGCCTGCTCCATAACGTTATGATCTGAAGGTATATTATGACGTAGACAATAGGTGATGCATTAAAGGATATTCCAATCCTGAACGAGAGGGAGACAGCGGACGAAGAGTATTGACAGCGAGATCTTCCATGACAGGAGTTTTTGGAATAGAAATAGAATCGGAACCCACGCTCGAACCTGAATCTGAACTAGGAAAATTTTGAGCTGTGGCTGGGGTGTGGAGACTTGCCTCATATTTCATACAGCCTTTCATGAATATAATACTTGGTGTTCTAGATAATAAATAGTTAATGCCGAATCTTGTTCAAATTCTGGAGTCAGTTGTATTGAAGCTTCTTCATTCTGAACTTGTTCAATTTCTGCAGTCAACTTTATTGAACGGGCCCTTTGATCATAAGATAATGTACAGTTTCACCGAAATAAAATTTTTAGGTAGTAATACGCGCAATCAAATATGAAATTAATTGTTCGCCGCCTAATGAATCTCGCAAGATTGTTGTTAATTTTGAATCTCGATATGAGATATTATTACCACCAGCATTACATTGGGAAAATGTAATTTTCCAAACTAATCAATCCAGAATTAATTGAGGTTCCTTCTTTAACTCGACCCTCGGTTGTTTCGCTACCCGTCAGGTCAATTAAGTTCACTAGTAATAGTAGCTGTTCTACCAGTTTCAGAAATAACTTTACGTCGAGTTGAATAGATTGTAAAAATTGCATGAGATCTAGACCTTTGTGAAGAGTCGTACTTTAAATATTTTAGTACTTCGTCAAGATTTTCTACCTAATGCACAACTACTAAAAACAACAAAAAGATCAGTCAAATTTATCTTCATTTATTTCGAAGAAAGTAATGTAGATGCTACTATTACACATTGACATAGGGCGAGTAGGAGATGGTTCATAGCCATCAGGAGCATTTTTATTTTCATCATCATCATTATTACTGGGTAATTCTTCAAATAACCCTAGCACCGCTCTTGATATAATTCCCATATAATTTTCATCAGATATTGATGCCTGAGCATCCGCTGTATCCATTATATAACTTTTACCAGATCCTGATTGATAAGGGCAGTAATATAATCAAAGAGCACTTCCTGCATGGGAGATTCATCATTACTCGATCAAAAATAAATCGCTGCGAAGAAGCGGCAATGCTATTTGAAGATATGGAATCAATTATAGAAGCTTTTAACTCAGGGGGAATTCACTCATTTCATGAGTGAGAGGGTCTGACTCGAACAGCCACATTGACAGGAACAGTAGGGTCTTCAGGAAGAGGAGGAAGTTCAGAAATGCGATTATTGAAAGATCAGTATCAGCAGTACCAGAAGGAGCTATGAATCAAGCCAGGACCTGTTGAAGTAAATGAGAGTCTTGATGGAGATGGTTGAACTGTCTTAGTGCCCCAAATCTCTCACTAACAATAATTAGGTTAAGTTGGAATCATATACAATTGAATGATTTCCATACTAATATTCAGCTATTTCCTTCTCATTTACTCACTACTTTGCAAGATTTGAAGACGTGTGTGCTCCAACAGCAACAAAAGCAAAAGAACCTTTATCTTTCAAACACAGGCAATCCGAATATACCAACTGGTATGATAATTATTCAGACGATTGCAATCTGACTGTATATGTTATCATATACGAGTTGAAAGAAAATCAACTCAAACAACGACTTCTCTCAGTTGGATTCATTTAAACACAGAAAATAGGGATATGTATACCTGCCGTAGCTGCTTGTGACTTAACGCAGGTTTGATTGATTGATAGCACAAGGGGAGATCGCATATAATGGGTGGCAGGTACATGTACGGAGTTTAAGACAAACACACTCACTCGCGTCATTTTTGCAGCTTTACTTGTTTCGCTCAGCATTCAGATTGCCTTCACTCTGTCATCTTTGCAAGCATAGAAGCGGTACAAGCAGGCAGAGAGTCAGGGGTGACTAGGATACTGAGGAAGAAACTGTCGGCCACTACGCGTGCCACTACGCGTGCCGTCACGTGTATGCTCAATTCAGTTTTCTGTGAATGAAAACTAATTTGTAACTGATTTACCGACTATTTATTTTTATTTTTTTGTCTTTTGTCTTTTTTCTGACATTTGTTATCTTATTGTCTATTTCAGCCGACCCAATCCTTAATTGTTCTTAGATCGTAACTCATGCAAATATAGCAGGTACCCGGGGTTTCGTCTTGGAAGCGGCATAAGTGGTCGTCTTTGAGCTTGGCATAAGTAGACATTTTCGGGGAGATTGTTAAGACACTTCGGCTCGCGAGCGAAGCGAGCCTAGTAGTGTTGCCCCAGCTGTCGGAGGCAAAGAGGGACCCGCCTGTAGCCGCTGTAGAGTTCAGTTAGCCTGTCATTGCTGTCAAGATGCAGCCGTGAGGGAAACGAATTAACTAATTAATTAACTGCATGGTTCACCAAAGCTGGCCATGGACGTTACACCACTGCACACATGTAGATCGTACAGTAACTCAGACAATCTTTTGTTCTTTCTTCTCTTCCTTTTTTCTAAAATAGTTCTAGATCCTGTAACTTGTCATGTTCTCGGTATCGTAAAGGAAACTTAAAAACTTGCTCAAGGAATATATCAAATGCATTCGAGCAACTTGCCCAACGTTGTCATTAAAAGAGTCGAAATTACTTCGTCAAGGAACCAATTAACCAGCGTTTTTACTATCATTCGAGCGAGTCTTTTCCAATTCTCATAATTAGTACTTAGCAGCTACTCCACTCATCGGGGTGGCTAGATATTGTATCCACAAAGAGTTAACGCCGACGGTCCGCCGAACCTTGTCGCTTTTAAAAAAATATTTATATATATATATAAGGGCCCTTTTTTCCCTTCAATCTTCTTGGATTGTTTTCTTTCCCTTTTTCTTTTTATTTTTCTTTTGCCCCCAGATAAATAAAGGATAGAAGTCTCTCCGTCAACTAGGATAGAAAAACGAGCTGTATAATTTTGCTAGAAAGAAATTGCTTTTATAACATATATACGTTTAAAACTATGTACTACGAAGTAGTAACCTGCGCTGAGAACTGGCTTTACAGGAAACCCCAATAAATGTTCCGTAACGAAAGATTAAATTGGTGGAAGATTGCCTCTGGCGGCAGACCCTGGGAGTAGGACTGGGAATCTCGATCAGGGGAATGGATCTTTTCAGCAATCACACTTTGTTGCTCAACAGAATTCTCGCCCATTTTTCGCTCTAATCACAATATTAATGATGTTAGGCCGAGATGCGTACAGCAGACAGTTGTAACAGTTGACAGTTGTATGTTAACTGTTGACAATTGTGTTGCCGAACGCCGCCCTGCAGCACAAACGTTGGCGTTAATTAATTTAACAGTTAACGTTATACAAATCGGGACTCCGACACACTAACTACATATATTATCCCCCCACTCTGATTTCCAACCGAGGCCGGCACCTTTTTACCCCGTCTAACGGCCGAAATTATGTAATCATAGCGACTGAAATATATAATGAACCTCAACCCCACAATATTATTTTGAATCTTTTAATTTTTTATAAAGAATTCCTAGGCAATTCTTTGCTGGATAGAAGTATATACAGTTTAATAACTAATTCTAATTCTAATGTCAATCTCATTCTCACTCTTGGATCCTCGTCGAAAAACTTTCGAAGACCTTATGAAGGTTAATGAAGTCTTTGATATTTCTGGACTTAAAGAAGATTTCCGATGTTTCCAATCTACAATGGTCCCTTTCCAACCTGCTTCGGCACCTGGAGTCTTTGGTATGTTGTGCTTATACACACAATTCTAAACTATATCCTCCTCTGGTTCCGACAGGCGGCTAGGAGTTACTAGAAGTTACTCCAGGCGTGCTTTTGCAATTGGCCCGGTCCATGGGCTACCAAAACAAGTTGATGATGCCACTGGTGCTGAATCGGAGTGCGTTGCAATCGAGTTATTGAAATGAAACTAACACAATTAGGCGGACATGTTCTGGCTCAATCCGCCTATGCTGGATCTCTCACAGTTGGACCAGGATATATCTGTCATGTAAGTGTCGACATTAGTAAAGATTAGAGCTAGAGTTTGGCTTACTAACATTATAGAATTACCATGGTTATTTTATTCTACCAGGCAAAAATCACGTACCATTTATTTATGTTGTGGAGAAATTACGAAATGGTAGATCATATTCAACACGACAAATAAAAGCATATCAAGTTGAAAAATCCGAACTAGATAAATTTAATTTCGAATCGAAATATTTATGTTTCATTGGTATTGGATCATATAAAGCTAAAGAAGAGGGTTCACTTAATTTTCAACGTGATTTAGAACCGGAATTAAGGAGAACACCACAACAAATTGAACATATTCCTGTGGCTCCTGATGTAGATACAGAGGCATGGATTAAATGGGCACAAGTTGAAGGTCATGGTGCAGAAATTCATCCTATTGACTTACGTAAATTGGATACAAAGGAATATAATAAACGACAAAAGGATATAACAGATCGTAGAATATTGCATTACTTTAAATCTCATGATCCATTGTCTAATAATCCTAATCTTCATGTCGCTGCTTTATTATATATGTCCGATAGAAATTCTTTATTCACTATTTTGAATATTCAAGATGAACAGTATTGGATACGGAATATCGCTTCAATAGATCATGCTTTTGTTATGCATGATATGAATCCTAGAGTTGATCTTGATTGGTTGACAATGGAAACTTATTCTGATAGGGCTAGTGATAATAGAGGATTATATAAAGGTAGGATATATGATCATAACAATTATCTTATTTGTTCATTTATGCAAGATGGAGTTGTCCGTGTAGTTAAACATGATCAGAAACTTTAATAGAACAATCAATTTAGTAATCAACAGTAATATTCTCTTCGGGCATCGCCCCAGACTCCAAACCTCGCTTCGCTCAAGGTTGAGATTGTCTTAAAATAACCGCAAAAAAGATTTTAACCTTGACCTTGGTCCCAGCTGTTGGAGACAAACATAAGTACCCCCCAATCTCTTGTCTACACCTTTTCTTCCTCCGACGTACGGGAAAAAGTTCAGACCCGTTGCTTTTAATTCCCTCCAAAGTCTGAGTGGTTAGCCTTTTGAAACGCCAACTACATGGAATGAATTTCAGTTCATATCTTGAGGGTGACCACCCAGAATTGTCCCCATTTGTCGGGTGTAATATTCATCATTTATCTCCGGAAATTGAAGTTGGAGGAAGTAGGTGAAGGACAACATCAGCAACCGCCTGAGGCTGACCAAGTAAGAATCCCAATTAGATCAAAGGACCCTCTACTGAAGCAGATGAAGGACTGCCCAAATGAAATGAAGAAATGAAACTCAGTTGGCCAGGGCATTAATTACCCCGTATCTAAATGATCTTCATAAATTGACCCCATCGGTTTATGATCGACATCACGTGCAGTTTCAGGGTTGGGAATATTGGGATCGATGAATGTGTCCAAATTTTTTTTTTTTTTTTTCAATTCTGTCTGCCATATTCAGGAAGACTGAAGCATGAAACTTTGATTTTTCAAATTCATTACCTCAATTGATCGGATAAAGAAGTTAATATAATGAGTGAAAACGAGGTTAAACCTGAAGAAACTAAGGTAGAGGAGACCAATACTGTCGAAAAGACTGAGGATGTTGTCGAGGAAAATGGAGAATCAAAAAATTCAAATGAGGAACCAAAAAATTCAAATGAGGAACCAAAAGAGTCAAATGAGGAACCAAAAGAGTCAAATGAAGAACCAAAAGAGTTAAAGGTAGATGAATCAAAAAAGGAACTAACAGAGTCAAAGGTAGAATCAAAAGAATCAAAAGAATCAAAAGAATCAAAATCAAAAATTCTATCTCCAACTAAATCAAAGACTTCAAACGTTAAAAGTGACGCTTCAGTTCTACCAGAAAGTCAAGATCCTGAAGAAATCGTTAAACAAGTTGAATTCTATTTCTCTAATGAAAACCTTCCTAATGATAAGTTCCTTTATAATCTTACTAAACAGAATGATGGATGGGTACCTATCTCAACTATTGCTGTATTCTCTCGTATGAAACGATTCAGACCTTTCGATGTTATTACCCCTGCTTTACGCAAATCAAAGGAACTTTTAGAAGTATCTGAAAATGGTGAGAAAGTTCGACGTAAGGTTCCTTTAGTAGAGCCTAAAAAGGAAGAGAAACAGGATGCTTTTGCTCGGTCTGTATATGCTAAAGGATTTGGTGAAGAAACAAAAACTTCTCAATTTGATATTGAGGGATTTTTCAAAGGTTTTGGCCCGGTTAAACAAGTACGTCTTCGTAGAGATAATGATAAGAAATTCAAATCTTCTGTTTTTGTTGAATTTGCTGAACTTGAAGATTCAAAGAAATTTCTTTCCCTTGATCCTAAACCAAAATTCAATGGTACTGAATTATTGACTATGTCTAAACAAGCTTATGTTGATATGAAGGCTGCTGAACATGGATTTGCTGCTAATGCCAGTGGGAAACGACCTCGGAAATTCAATGCATTCCGTGATGATACTACTAATAAATCTAATTCCAATAACCACAATAATAAAAGAAAGAGAGATAATAACCGGAACCAACATAACAAAAAAAGACGAAATGGTCCTAATGATCGAAACCGAGAAAAGGAAGAACAAGCTAAAGCTGACAGTGTCACTCCCATTGCCACTGGAGAAGACAACTGAAAAAAATTTGTTACATCAAGTGAGTGTCTGTACATAAAAAAAGAACAATGAGAATAATGCTTTTATGGAGTATATAAATATAAGCTGTACCCTCGCCTAAAGGAGAGGGGGGGGGTTTCAAGTGCTGCCTTGATCGAAGGCTTCTTTCTGTGTTCGCCCCTGGCGATCGGGATTTACTACAGCACTTGGATTTCCTTTCTTTGCCTTTAGCGAGGTTTCATCAGAATGGCGGGCTCTACATTAGATGATATGATGACCCAGACACAGTTCTCAAAGAGAGCCAGTTAATGAACGGAACACCTGCAAGCAATCAATTATCTAACTCTATTTCCTCATACAATAATTCTTCTTCAAGCTGACCCAGCCATCCATAAATATTGATATAATTATGAGATGATGGGACTGTGGGATCGAAAGTTGCTATTGTACTTGAGCCAGCATAGACAATGTCATCTTCCCATCCACTTCTATTACATGCTATAAATGCTATTTTCTTGCGAGGCTTTTCTCTAATTAAAGGGGACATACGAAGCATCCAATATTTCACAGTTCGTAAATCTCTTTCGAATGGATCAAGTTCATATTCTAATTTCTGCTTCTTTTGAGCCTTAAGTTCATCTGTAGATTCTAAACTAGGACTATCAGTGTTGAGCCACGCCATAGGACATAAAATCAACGAAACATCATTTTCAATACACGATGAGGCGAATTCGAAATTATTGAAATCACTTTGAAATTTATAAGGATTCAAATCCATACAAATACCTACTTGGATTTTTAATCCTGCAATTTTCTCTGATACCTCGGGTGTTTGGAATGGTCCGTAACTCTGGAATCCATCGGGACTTTCTGAACATCCCCATTCAACATCCGCATCATAAAGAAAAGATTTCCTATAATTAAAAAGAACCTTTCCTGACGGTGAGATCATTGTTGCAGCATTATATATGTTATTCGTCAACGAGCATCTTTCCGGATATCCTATCAGGGTATGACAATTAAGAGATCGAGATATATCTTGAGCCCAACTAGTACTGATACCAGCAGTTGTTGGTTCTAAATATTCATTTATATCTTCCTTAGATTTAAAATTATATCCAGTAAAAGCCAACTCCGGTAGAATAAGAATATCTAGTTGTTTTTTCTGTTCAGAAGGATTCTGTGTTGGCGAGAATCCATGGGCTGTAAGAATTCGATTTGCTCGTTCGATATTAGCAGACACTTGGCCAATACGAGGATTCAACTGAAGAACGGCAATCTTTAACTTTCGTATCATTGCAACATCAAAGATATTAAGAACATTCAATCAAGACGAATAAACCGCTGAACGAATTGTCGTAAAATGAAGCTTCAACGAAATACCAAACATGAAGTGAGATTTATTTATGGAATAAGTGTCTGTTATTGATTTTTTCCAAGTCAGCCTTCTCAGGGGGATACCTGTCGATGCATTTACTGAAAATTCAGGTTTTAAAGCCAGCTCGACTTTGACTACTCTGTAGCACCTATATAACATATGTTTGATATATATGTAGTAAATTTAAATGAGTGAACATAATAATGTGTTAATTAGGGGGAGTTCTCTCCCAGGAAGATGGGCGGAGAAAGACGGCCTTTATATACTTTTTGGAGCGACAGACTGAAGCGGGATAACTTACAACTACTAGAATGCAGAGACTTACTTTCGAGCTAGAGCTGAGCAACGGGAACCGAGATCTACATCACAAATGCTGGTACAGTAAAATGAAAGTGACCGGATCGGTTGAAGTCTCTATAGATTACTTGCTGTTGTCGGCAAGACATGCTTCTTTGGGGCCCTAGGTAGGGAGGTTAATCCAATCGGCTCCCGCAGAGGGGATGCAGCTCGCTTCGCTGGAGGTTCGGTATTTGAATGCGGAATTAGCACAAACAAAGGTGATACGGGGTCTGGCGAAGAGCCCTGAGGCCCAACTAAGGAGAACCCGGGAGATGCCTGGGGTTCTCGGACCACAGATGAGAAACCTCTCGATTTAGACTATCTCGGAGATAAATGCAGTAGTCGTACACTTAATTTTGAAAACCGGATTTCTAGTAAATATTTATTTAGCAATAAAGCAAATGTATAAGACATTTTCCAGGATATAAAAATCTAGTACGACAACGAAAGAGAACTGAAAAGTTCTTATTGTTGTTGCAGACCCTTTCGGGTGAGGGAAAGAGAAAACGAAGCAGAAAAATGGAATATGAGGAAACTGACTGCTCTTTATTTAAACTTTTTTGGCAAAGAGAATTGTCACATGCCAATCCCTTGGGATGCCCTTGGTAAACCACATGGCAGCTGTTATGTCATACGTTGGTCTATCAACCCATTTCAAATCATAGGTTATGCCTAGCAAAGCATAAAGCCAATCACCAATAGTACTAACTATTTTAAGTCACAAGTCAATATCAATCGTGGCTGTTTATAGCTCGCGGTCTATTTTTGGGTGAAAATCGCAGAGCATTGATTCTCGGCAAAGGCAAAAAGGGTTTTTTCTTTGTACTGTACATGTACATGTACCGTAACTTATAAGTTATAGTTAACAGTTAACCTGTTAACTTAATTGTGTAGTACACACAGTTAACCTACTAATACCTTGTGGTGGCACAAAGTAATTAGTCATGTATTACATAATACGGAGTAAGGAAATAGAGAAGATAGAGAGGGCCGGGAAGGAGGTGCCAGGAGGAGAAGTAGAAGTAGGGGAAGCTAGGAAGAATTCCGAGAAAAGGGAAGAAGGAGGAGAGTCAGGAGACTTGGCTAGCTTTTGCAGGAAGCAAGCTAAGGGTGTACTGGCCAACTTGGCCTAGTAAAAACATAACATGCTACAAATATAATTTTACGCACTTTCGCTTTCAGCGTGATCACTTCCTCGGGATTAAACTCTTCACGGTCTTGGAGTCTTATCAAGGCTCAGTCGGTCATCAATGTAGTAACAGATATAAACTCATGTTCATTATTATTATCTATTCATCAACTGCAAGAAGTGAACTAATATACTTTGTAAATAGTCTTGATCGTATTATGCCTCCAGAACCAGGAACTGATGGATAAAAAACTCGACCATCTAGTGTCTCGATAACCTCACTATTTCCTGACTTATGAATCTCAAATCTGTAAGAATCTTGATACTCTTTCAATAACTTGCAATCACTCATTTGATGATAGTGCTGATCACAGAATTTGCAGCTCATTTGTACACTTCGACATTGAATAGGAGAATCTTTCCACAAAGTACACGATTCTCCCGTAGGAAATCCTTCACTCCACGATAACAATTCAAATTTATTCACAGCTTGTTTAATCTTGTATTCAGGAATCCACCGTTTTGTAGGAAATTCAATAATGGTGTCAAAGTAATGCCTCAAATATTCTATACATGATTGTTCTTCAAAATTTGTGCCACAGAGAAGCCACTCTTTAACGTCCTGCGGTATATCTATTATGAAAACGTCCTTTACTGGTTCAGGCATAAATTGCAAAACTAGAATATGTTGTTCTCGAGATGTCATCAATCGTTTCTTTATTAAACCATTTGTAATTTGACAATATGGGTTTATTAAAGATTTTAATCCAAGTGATTTTTTATTTACCAATGTGAAAATTTCCCGCAAATCGTTTAAAAGTAATCGTGTCTCATTATCACCCGGTCGATCATCCTTAATATCATTATCATCACAGTGTTCACTACACAAACAAATTTGTACAAATTCCTTTGCCTTACAAGTTTGTTTACTTTCACTATCACATGCAAAGAAAAGAATATCTTCTGAAATTAATCCATTTCGAGGTTGTTTCCTATTTCTAATATCATTCAATAATGTATTAATATCTTTTGAAGAAATATAATTATACGACATAAATTGTTTAATTTTGTTTGTTGTTTTTTTCCAGGAAATACTCTTATCATTATTTTCAACCTGATCAGATCTTTCCAAGGGCGTTTGGCGTACAGTCTCAACCTTATTTTGTCGAGTCAAGGGTGTTTTGGATGTATCGTTAACCTCGTTAGCTCCTTTCGAGGGCGCTTGAGATATCTCTTGTTCGTATGCAGGCAAGGGCATTCCCATAATATCGCACAATAAATTCTCAGCCAAAGTGTCAGGCAGACATCTTAATAATGTCTGTATTCCTTGAACTTTGTCAATTAATCCTAAATTCAATGCCTCTGTAGTTATTGGTTCCCATATTTCAAATAATTTAAGAGGTGTAATGACTTTGGAATGCCGTTTCCATCCATTAGCCAATATTGCATATTGTTCATCTGTTATTCTGTTTTTACCAAGTAGGAGTTGTATTGCATCAAAACATATAACCATATGAGCTGATTTTAGAATAATCTCCTTAACATGATCTGGTTTGTATAAATATTTTTGCAGATTACGAAAATAATCTACAATGGAATTGTCTGCTTTAAATAAATGTATTCTGATCTTTATCGGAATAGCGCTGATGAATAACAATAAAATATCAGGCCAAGTCACTTCACCTCTATTAACCAACTTTTCACCAAATTGAATGAGAAATTTAGAAAAGCTTGGAAAATTCTCCATAAAAAAAGGTTCGTCATCATTAATACTATTCAATTTATCTTGGAATTTTGCAACCATGGCTAACAAATTTCCAGGAGAAACTGGAAATTTTGTCATGGAGTTAACTTCAATAAAATTATTAGATTCTGGTGGATCGTCGAAATTCTTCTCTAGAAATACTTTGAATTTTGGCCAATCCCGTTTTCGAAAAGATGGTTCATGTCGAATTAACGTTCTGATATGTTCAGTGAGATGCTTTTCAAAAACTTGAAATTTCACCTCATCTTTCCCACCTTCAGTCCATTTTTCAAATGCTTCAAGGTATTTAGTAGGATGAATTCCTGAGAAGGTGTAATCCATTTTGAGATATGACAATACATCACTCTGCGACCAGACCGTTACAATCACAAACAGTACAACTAGACCACGACAAAACTACAACCAACACCGCGAGCAAACCACTACAACCGAACCACCGGAAAGACAACCAAACCACCGAAAAGACAACCAAAACGCTTTCAAATTCAATAAGAATATAACAAGAGCTAACATTAGGGATCTACGCACAAGCGTGAAAAATATAATAAATTTCTCAAACTACCCTAACCCTTATCAATCAATGCGGCTCAGGCAATCTGTTGTGCTGACAGTACAGCTCCCCAGTGAGCGCTCTCCGGCGCGCGTAATCGGTCACTGATGGATTTGAAGCTAGGCCCAATGCAGGGGTGGGGTGAGAGATTGTCGGCCGGTTTTGACACATAAACAAAGGACAAAATAAGGCCACGAAAAGAGTGGTGAGAGAAAGTATTTGAATGAATTAAAATAAGTGACAAATCAGATTACTAGGTCAGGCAATTTTTTCAAAATCTCTATAGATTATCTCTGTCCTTTTGTATCTATTTATTTCAGTAATATCCAGTGTTTATGTTGGATTTCAAAAAATCGTCATCAACAGGAACTGATAGTAATAATGGAGATTTTAATGCCTTTCTTAACATTGACAGAGATTTTTCAACCTCACCCCCCAGAATGGGAAGGGCGTCATAGAGATTTACAGGCGTGGACCAATAGGAGAATTCTGTTACATTTACACTCACTTTCATTTATTGTTAATGGTCTCTTTCTATTCTCCCACTTCTTCTGGTCAAGACCAAGCTCAATCTTACCGTACATTATATTTTCAGCGCCGGCATTTTGGCGTCAATATCAACTGGAGAGATTGGGAAGGACAATCTATGATGCTCAGGGTAATCTTCTTGCAGCAGGTATTGACCTGACCTATGCAGACCTTGATATTATTAACACAACCTTAATGTGTGATGTCCTTGCGATTTTTGTTGGAAACGTCGTATATTATCTATATTTTCCGGTAAGAACTAGACATGATGATGTGATGTGTATGAATATCTTTGTCTGCCGAGTCAGAAGTTGGCTGCAAAAGCGGCAGGGACAAACGAGGACAAGTGTAAGGCATACACAACCGTAGATTTTACTAACAACAGATTTGTCTTTTAGGCTTCTCTTTGTTGATATGTTATTTTTTACTCAGTATAATTATAGTGGTTGGTATAATTATAGAGATGACAAGCATTCCAATTCTTTTTTTAATTCCATTGGTTGAACTGGCCGGCCTGATGAATCAAGCGTAGTCGAGACAAATCAGCCGGCCACCGCTACCGCTGGGAGAGTCATCGACTCGCCATTGAGTCGAATCGACCGGCTGGGCGCACAAAACTTCATGTTGGATTCCAAACCAAAAAAATACCAGTCGCCGAGTCCTGTAAGACGGCGCCCGATACGGAACATGTACCGTTGAGTTCGGCTAGGAAATCTGTTAAATAGATGATATGCATCAAATCTTCATCTTTTTGAAACTTCGGAATTAAATAATCAACGAAATAGAAATAGATTAAATATAACATTAATCGAAATTTTACACAACCGTATATTTGGCTAAGTTACTATAATTCTCTCGTCTCGGACGACGTTTCATGCTTGCATGATCATTGCATGATGCGCATCTATGCAGGCACCAAAGCTATTTGTAGGCAACAATTCCTGTCAGTATAAGATATCATCTCTGTGATCTATGGGCACTCTGTGATATCGTCTTCGCGGTTACTTGGTACTGTATATTATATAAATAGGTGACTAAGAATGTTGTGCTTTTATATGAAATTCAACCAGCCAACTGTTTGTGGTCTCATGCAGGGTCTCATGCAGGGTGGCTAGATACTTCTACAGACACTTCTTTATTTCTATCTATGTTTCCTTCAGATATCTTTTCAGTAAGAAATAATATCTAACCATCCTAACCACAGAAGCAAGGTTACGGGATTCTGAGGCATGCACAACCAGGTTAGCCAAAGGCTGATAATGTAGACTTTTTTTTCAGAGGAGGTCTCTCACTTCTTTCAATAAGACCAAGCTCATACCATACGCTATATTTTTAGCGCCGGTATTTGGATAGAGATAGTGCTCATAATACCTAACCAGTTGGAATTTTCTTATTGGCATAACCTTGATATGCGATTTGCAAAACGAAAATGTTAATTACAGTTTTTTCTTGGAAAGGTATCTCGATAACACTATTTGCTTTACTTCCAATTCTTTGAGAGTTATCGCTGCCCCTGTGATTTTTGCTATTGAGCAATCGCGATATGTGGATCGGAATTTTAATTATCACGCCCCTTGCCAGTATGGCTGGTGAGCATTCTGAAAACGTGACAAAAAACGTCCTTTAAATGGATATCGGACTCCAGTTAATTGTTGTCAATTTGTTTGATCAAAAATATCCACTTAATTCTTGATTTTTATGGATTAAACATATTTGTAAGATTATGTATGTGTGAATATATGAAAATATTATTTTAATTGATTTTAAAGTCTTCTTCTCCAAGCGCGTATTAAAAACACGGCGCCTAGCAATTGTAATTAAAGTCTTATATAAGCATATTTTATATTGCACGTGACCTAGATTGAGCGCGCGCGCCCGCCCGCCCGCTCTTTCGTTTTGAATTTAAACCTTCGGTGGGGATGAACTATTTTTGTTTTTATTCTTCTTTAAGGCGAACGTGTCATTTCTTCCAGGACGACGGAAGCTTTCTAATATACAAAAATGTCGGCTGAACTTGAATCCAGATCTCAATTACCCGAGAAAACCATTAGTACAAGTGCTTCTTCGTTGAATGGATTCGAATCAGTTCGACCAGATTATGCAATTCAAATTAGTCTTTCTGGTGATAAAACTAAAGATTTATCTGATATTGAAAAATTGACCAATGCCCTTTTGAAAGTTGGACTCGATGTTCAAGTTCGTCAAGGAAATCCTGGTAAAGCTTTGGTTTTAACCAAGTGTGCTAAAAAAACCTTGGAAAACCAATCCCTGAAAACATTAGTAAAGGATTGGTTATATGAAGTACCAACTCCAGCCATTGACGAGAAGAATGCTACTAATGAAAAGAATCTTGATGGTTCTATTATAATTAGTAATAATCTGGATCCTGCTGATAAGCTTCGTATCATTTACGATATTATTACTTCCCCCATAGATGGAGGTGGAGCTGGTATCCGACCTCAAATTGGGGAATGGTCGTTTATAGACAGTATTTTTGCTCTTCATGATTCAAAATTAAATCGAGAATGGCTCAAAAGACTTTCGAAACAGTGGATTATTAAAGACAGTGAACTGGACTTCATTCAAAAGCAGTTCGGTGAAAAAGTCGCTCTTTATTTCGGATTTCTTCAATTTTATTTCCTTTGGTCTTTAGTACCTACTGTAGCCGGAATAATCATTCAAACTTTTTGGGGCCCTTATTCAAAAATCTATGCTGCAATTAATGCTCTATGGGGTTTGACTTTTGTAGCAGTTTGGAAACGACGTCAAGAACAATTATCAATTAGATGGGGTGTTAAAGGAACTTCTGCTATAGAAGTTCGTAGACTGGAGTTTCAACCAGAATCAACTATATTAGATCCTATAACCAATGAGAAGAGGCCATATTATCCGAACTGGAAGAGAGTATTGAAAAGACTTAGTTTTGTACCGTTTGCCTTATCATCTGTCCTATTTTTAGTTTCTTTCCAGACAATTGTATTCATTATTGAGATTTTTCTTACTCAAATTTACAGTGGACCTTTCAAACAATTTTTACAATTTGTCCCTACTATTCTTCTTGCCGGATTTACCCCTCAGATTAGTGCTATTTACACTTTTATCTCTAAAAGGCTCAATAGATTTGAAAATTATGAAACTGAGGAATCTTATGAATTGGCCTACACACAAAAACAGTTTATATTCAATTTCTTCGTTTCTTATATGGGATTATTCTTAACTACTTATGTTTATTTACCATTTGGTCATTTAATTGTTCCTTATTTGGATTTCATTAGAACCAATTTAGCTACTCTTTCTCGTAGAGATATCCCCATCACTCAAGTTTTCGAATTGAACAAATTTAGACTTCATCAACAAGTTATCTATTTCGCCATTACTGCTCAAGTTGTTTCGTTTGCTATGGAAACTGTGGTACCTTATGTTCAAAGAATTGTATTTTCTTATATTAAAACTTATACTACTGGTGAAGTACTTTTTGATGATGCTGAAAATGAGGCTAAATTTTTATCTGAGGTCAGAAGTCAAGCTGATTATCCTGATTATGATGTCCAGGAAGATTATAGACAAATGATTGTTCAATTCGGTTATACCATTTTGTTCTCCCCAGTTTGGGCTTATTCTCCATTAGCTTCTTCAATTAATGTTTGGTTCCAAATCAAAGGCGATGCTGCCAAGATCTGTCTTGATACTAGAAGACCAATCCCACGTCGAGCTGAAACAATTGGACCTTGGTTGACCAATTTGTCATTTTTGACTTGGTTATCAAGCTTGACTACTACTAGTATTATTACTATGTATGCCTATTCTGTTGGTCGTAATCATGAGTCTCTAATATCTGTAGTCGACGAGAAGGTTGTTCATCATAAAGGTCTTGTTCAGGTTGATCCATGGGTCTTGTTGGCGGTAATCTTATTTTCTGAACATGTCTATTTTCTTATCCGTGGAGTTATTAATAATTTAATCAATAGTATTCCCTCGTCAGAATCTCTTCAGAATGCCAAGCATCGTTATGATGTTCGTAAACGGCATCTTCAGAGTGAGGAGATATTTAATAAGGCTGTTTCGACAACGTCGATTGAAGAGCATGAGGAGAATGCATGGAAGTGTATAACTCAGGCTACACTTGCGGAGCAGATTGAAAAGGCTTTAATTCCCCCAAAAACACTTAAGGATAAGAAGAATGAGTAGAGAAAACTGATCGTAGTATTAATAACAGGTAGATAATAATAAAATATGGATTTAGTTCATTTAAAATACCTTCGGCGGCAGACCCTGGCTCGAGCTGGATCTATTAGATGATCAAGCGAATAGCTACAAATATAAATTCTAATTCTTTTTAACTAAAATTACAATCATGAAGTATTATATCTTAATAATATCTACTCTAGCCCTTTTCCAAACTTGGTGTTCAACGAGATCGTCATCATCCACATCATCTTCAGCACCTTCATTAAGCTGTAATGGATTTATGGAGACTGATGCAAATACTCCTCCACTATTACCTTTGGCCAGTTGACCCGGATTTATGGCCACAACATTGCTGACAACCTGAGCAGTATGTTTCAGTATAGATGGTGATATGATTATATCAGGTACAGCGCCATCAATCGATGCCAAGCCAAGATAAGGTACATCCAGATTCACTCCCGGATGACGAGACATGGATCTACTACTTTCTATTGTTTCTGGCGGCTTTGAACCAGGAAATACTGGATATATTCGCCTTTGACGAAGAATATGATCAAATGCAAGTGTGAACCCTGATGGTGTGGCCGTTTCAGGAATACGTACAGAATTTCGCATAATATCACGGATAGAATCTATTGATGATGTGGTGAAAACGACCTCATTAATTTGGAATGTGCACGGATTCGAAAGGCATCGAAAATTTTTAGGGAGATCTAAAGATTTCCGATCAAACGGTTTCTGAGGGAAAGCAGCATGATTGGAAGAGATATCTCTAATATTAGGTATTAGAATGACCTGAATAGATGAATCTATAGATGCCAGAATAGGTTTAACGGTAGATTTGAACAAATCATCTAAAGTATAGTTGTCTGATTCATTTCTATTAGCCGCTGTGTATGATTCAGGGATTGTAAAATTGCCTGATTCAATCAGAGGATGATTGATATCCAGAAAGGGGCCATTGAGGATAATTGAATCAGGTTGAATATTATTATTGATATAGTTGATAAAATCTTTCAAGGGCTCAAACTCGAGATTATCTTGACCAGTATAAGGACCCGACGCTATTAGGATATTAAGAGGTCCATTTCCCTGTTTTTTAAGGTTTTCCTTTATTTCACTTCTAGGTGATGCTGCATTTGGGAGTAGAGGTAATTGGATCACTTCTTTAACTGCAAAATATTCTCCATTAGCATTCGACCCTCGTAAAGCAACAATTTGACCAATGAAAAATGAATGTTTTCCTTTGCCATCAATTCCATCCAGATTCAATCTAATTCTCATGCCTGAACCAAGTCGCCTGGATGATTCTAAAATCATGGATTGTCGATTTATTGGTCCATCATTCAAAGATTCAGAGACGATTCTTCCAACTGCAATGATTTCAGACTGTGAAATTAGAGCCGGATTACCAAACATATCATCATCAAGTTTATAAGCATTTTGAACCCATTCAACAACTTGTTCGATTTGAAGATCCAAAACTTCAGATGCTTCACTAAGTTTTTGATACATAGTACGATATGCAAATTTCTTCAAATTTACATTTACAGCCAATTTGGTTCTATTTGAGGGCGTAGAAGGAGAAGATGATGGTTTTGAAAGATCGCTGTTCAAAGTTTCAATAATTGTACCAGCTTCAACTCGATTCGCAATTGGGCTTTTACTTTTATTATTAGGAGTTTGCGTTGTATTAGGATTGTGAGTTTTATTAGGAGTCTGAGTTTTATTAGGAGTTTGAAGTCCGGTTATTCCACGCATTAGATCCGGTTCATTCTTTCCATTTGGTGAACTACTCATGTGATTTTGTTTACTAGAACTTAGACGCGCTGATTTAATACGAGAGGGGGTTTGAACTGAACCTCCTCCGGGACCAATAGCTCTTCGCTTTCTGGATGAACCTCCTCCTACTCCATCTCCACTTGGTGTTAACATTGAATCAAGGAAATCAATAGGACTACTATTTGATTGTCCACCTGTGAAATGATGGCGAGCAGGAGTTGGTCTTGTTATTGAATTGGATTGGCTTAAATTACCATTACTATTGTCATTGCCAATATGTTCTCTTTTAGCTTTATTCTCAAGTTCTCTCTGAAGATGGTCTTGAAATAACCGCAAATTATCTAAAGTGACTTGTAAGTCGTTGTCTCCCAAATAAATTACATAAGATTCCCATTTATATAACAATTCTTCTGAAGATAAAGAAAACGTTTTCATGATAGATGCCCATTCAGTATTCAATTCAGGTTTTTCCATTGCTGGCCCAAGTCTTTCGACAAGGGCAGGTATATCCAACGTCATTCTAAAATTTCCAAAAAACAAAAAAGTAGTAATTCAATCAGAATTCATAGATTGCAAGAAACAAAAAGAGATCGAAATACAATAATTGGAAACAGGAAGAAAGACGAGAAGAAACAAAGACGCGGGTTTAACGCGTTTCCACATGCCCCAGACGCGTATCACTAAATTATAATTAATTAATTACTTAATTGCACGGCTATCAATCAGATGACAATTACATTCTAAATCATGTGATACTTGTTAAGAAAAATGTATCAGGGAGAGTTTCGTACGGACGTACGTACGTCGAAGACTTTAAATCATGTGATACTTGTTAAGAAAAATGTATCAGGGACAGTTTCGTCGAAGACTTCTAGCTCTCACTTTACTCGAGAATATATTATGTTTATCAATGATAAATCTCTTGAGCGTAGCACCATAGGGAAGTATTTGTTTCCTGCTCATGGGCAAAGTCCTGAAGTTTATATGAAACACTCGTAGCGTCTTCTTTCTCCGATCTAATTAATTTACTAGACGATTGAGCTTTAGCCTTTATCTATCTAAGATATATCAGTCGACTTTGGAAAAGGATTATTGAAGAGCAATTTATTTATAGCAATAGTATGTAGTGAAATCAGATAAAAGATATAAAAAATATAGGATGATGTCCATTTCGGGTGAGGAAAAAGAATAAGAGAACCTGCAATCGGAATAGTCATATGCTGTTCTAGACCTTTCCGAGATTCTTTCTCTTGTATCTAACACTTCTTGCTTGTTGATTTTTCAACTAGCTCGTTAAAGACAGGAGGGTGAGTAACTATTTGAGATAATTTTCAAGGGCATTTACCAAAGCTGTTATGATGGGAGTGGCGTTTATTTCAGCTTGAAACTAAGAAAAGATAGCGATAGTAATCTTATCGCCATGTGAAATTAGCTGCTGAATATATGAGAGTAACTGGGTGATCAGAGATGTGATGATACATCCGAATCACATCGATTCACATGTTTTAAGCCGTACCAAGACTTCCCAGAATCCCAGGTCGAGCGCGATTGCGAGAACTGGGGAGAGAGACAAAAAAATGTTTACTTATTTGGCTAAGCTAGGAGGATTACTTAACACTTGATTTTCTGTCCTCAGCTGTAGCGACTAGCAGAGGACTCACGTCAACACACACTTCTTTTAAGGGTCTGTTTTCTGTCCGCGTCAACATAAATCAGCTTCTTCTACAAAACTATGATATTTGAGAGTTCGTTAAATAGAGCCATTTTGAAGATATCAATGATTGATCTACAGGATACTAATAAGATTGAACTTGATATATATCTAGATCTAATATACTGCTAACACCGAGATTTTACAAGCCGAGAAGATCACTGACTAACACTATTGCCCTATCTTCTTTTAAGGTCCTTTGGATCATACACCAAACCATCCAGTTGCTTTGTGTTCAAATACTGTGGGCCTAATTCTTCAATATTGTTCACGCCTAACAATCTCATAGCAATCTCGATCTCACGGCGTAGAATTTGAATTACACGCTCGACACCAGGTTCTCCGTACCCAGAAAGTCCGTATAATGCAGGTCGGCCAATTCCAACTTGCTTCGCTCCGAGACAAAGTGCTTTGACCACATCAGTGCCTCGTCTGACACCCCCGTCTATATAGACTTCTAGCTTGTCAAACACTTCAGGGCTGTTCTTGCGTAGTTCCTCTAATACCAAAAGAGAAGGCTGAGACTGATCCATTGCACGTCCGCCATGATTTGACAACATAATTCCGGTAACATGAGGAGATGCTTTAGAGGCCAGTACTGCATCCTCGTAGGTCTGAATTCCCTTCAGAATAATTGGCATATCTTTAGGAAGCAAGCCCCTAAGCCATTTGAGATCCTTCCAAGTAAGATCAGCAGCGGTTCCGGCGAACATTTTCTGTCCGATTCCAATGTTTCCAGACTCTGGAAAGGGATTCTCGGGATCGTAGATCTCACCCGTTACTTTTAATCTTTCATCTAGTTCTCGTTTTCCTGGAGTAGGAGCATCCAAGGTCAGAATAACAGCATGGCATCTACCAGTTTCCACAACCTTCTTGAGCTTTTCTTCGGAAACCTTCCTATCATCGTTTACATATAACTGAAAAATGAACCTCTGATTTTCATCAATCGGATCCTTGACAATCTCGTCGAATGCAATAGAGGAGTGATTGCTAATCATCTGCAAGATTCCCTCCTTTGCGCATGCATCAGCTATTCCTCGTTCTCCAGTAGGGTGTGCAAGTTTAGCTTGGGCGGTAGGGCAAATAAAAACTGGAAGAGTTGTGTCATATCCTGCAATTGAGCTCGAGGTGTCTACTTCAGCTACGTCAATAAAGATACGGGGTCTCAACAATACCTTTCGAAATATTTCATTATTCCATAGCTTAGTGAGCATATCTTCAGATCCTGAATGGTAATATGCCCATCCTTCGGGCGGCAGCGTCTTTAAGGCAGTCACTTCGAAGTCGTCCAGCTTTAGCATCGACTCTAAACTTGGCAGAGGAATACTTGTTCTGCCGTCTTCAGAATGAGCTAAGGGTGCCACAGTTCCAATAGGCTTGAACTCATTCTCCTCCAACGTATTAGAAGGGTGTCTCAAACTAAATTCCTTAGTGGCATCTGTACCAGCCAAACCAAGGATGGCTTTAGGTCCACTAGGGTGTTTATCTAGAAATCCAGTGACATCGTATACCTTATCATCAATGATAACCCAACAGGAATCACGCGTATTATGCTTTGCTACCTCTCCTCTAGTCAACGAGTAGTTTCCACCGCCAAATTTATCTTTGTTCTGCTGGTATAATACTGCGCCGGATATCACCAGAGCTGTTACTCCGAGAGTATAGAAGACTGCTCTACTAGATTTCGACGGACCAGAACCACTAGGAGGAGGAGGGATTCTTCCAGCGGTCGAATTCAACCGGATGAACCCCTGCCTGGGTATCTTGGCCTTGAATGCAGCAGCTCTTGCTCTGCGAATCATGATATCGTCTGTTAAACAAAATAATCGATATCGAGTAATTCAAGATGAAAAAATAGACCCAGCTACCGAATTAATTATAATAAAAAAAGTCGTGGGGGTCCTCCTGTTCTAATCGCTAAAAAAAAGTGGGGTGGGGATTCAAAAAGGTGCCCCCACACTCGGAAAACAAAAGCAAGGAGGGAGAGTCAGTCAGTAACCGCCAGATACCGTTTCCCTATAGTACACCAGCTCCTTAATTATTGATCCACCAGCTTTACTTAGTACCATACAGCTACTTTCCAGGTTGTTTAAAATGATTTTTGCTAGTTTTGTTGAAGCTGCCAAGGCATGTTGGGAGTAATTAAGGAAATATTAACTACTGCAAGTAACGGTTATAACTGAATCAAGAGAACAGGTGGGAGATATATAGATGAAGTTAATCAATACACAGTCATCACGTTAGTCATCACGTTCCTAAGTAGGTTAACCTGTTAACGATAACGTTAGTGGTTGGAATTTAAAGTTATACGGAAGTCAAGTTAAGTAGAATAATGCACGACCAATAACTTTCACTATGGTAGATAGGGTAGTACGCTATGGTCCGTAACAATCGACGGAACTTACAGCCACCGGAGGTGGACCCTCCGACAGGACTGGGCTGTCTGCGTCCTCAGAATCAGCCGTACAATTGGGCGGCCAGATCCGGAAGTCGACATCGCTTGAAATTTCTGTGCTTCACAACTTCACAGCTTCACAGCTTCCATCAAACATTTAAAGTTTGAGATTATTCCATAGTAGTTTTTTATGGTGGAGTGTGTGTTCCGCATTTGTTTTTTGATTTATCGGATTCTCTAAATATTCATTTGGTATATTAGGAGTTTTCTTTCCAATATGTTCATGTCTAGAAATTTATTATTACCCTTGAGGACGTCTTCCATGGTGATGGCTGGACGTCGATCTCAAAGGATTGGTATCTTTGCTTACATGAGTTTAAATCAAGTTTCAAATAATAATAGTCTACTAAACAAAAGATTTCTAGCAACTGAATCAGATAGTAGTAGTTCACAACCTAAGATAGAGCAACAGTCTTCCGCTGAAACTACAACCTCCGGCAGTGGCCAATTACGAATGGATAAACCTTCGTATCAATTAACATTTACTTGCAAAAAGTGTTCTACTAGATCATCTCATAACGTCACGAAACAAGCCTATCATAATGGAACTGTTTTAATTCAATGTCCTGGATGCAAAAATCGTCATTTAATAGCCGATCATTTAAAAGTAAGTATGACTGTAGATGCCGCTGTGCATCAACGTTGAAATGGCGAGTACTCTGGGGTCGGACAGAGCAATTTCAGCTGACATATAGATATTTTCTGATGAACGAATTACACTTGAAGATATATTGGCAAACAAAGGAGAATCAATTACAAAGGGAACTGATATAAATGATTTGAAGAATGAGGATTTAGAATGGGAAGAGGTTCCTAAAGCAATACAAGACAAGTTGAATAAGTAAATTCGACAAACTCATTTTCCTCTTCTTCAATACAATTATGTATATATATTTATTTATTACTAGCTATAAAATTCTATCTACGTTTATTTAGAATATGGATCCGCCAAAACCCTCTTAACCTCTCAATATTTATACTCTCTCATCCTATTTTGTTAGCATATCATTTAAAAATCATTCATCAAAAGAACGACTCAAAATAACATTTCAAATTGTCTGATTCTCAGCGGTTATCCCATTTTATGATCATAATTAAATCACCCGGCACTTCCTATATACAAATAAAATATGGTTGAATTCATCATTTATCAGACTACAGAAATGTTATATCAGATATCTTTAATCTCTTATCAATTGAAAAAGGAGTAAAAACTTACAAGCAAAATATTAGATACCTGGTTAAAAAAAAAAAGAAGAAAAATGATAGAAATCCTTCTCCTTATATAGTGGCCGTAAGGACTGGAGAACGTCTCGAATTTGTGAGGATATTTTTCATCTGCCGGGTAATTAGTTATCAAAACCAGATCGTTATGGCAATCGCGATTAGGGTTATTACTATACTGTACTTAAATTACTAAATAACTGAAAAATAGCTCTGTAACGAGGGATCCAAAGGTGGAAGGAAAGCAAGACCACGAAAAAGGGGAGAATAAGTACACTGTACTAATTGGAAAAATAGCTAGTGAGTTACCCATTGAAATAATTATCGTAGAGGACCTCGACTTCATCTTGTCTCAGAGTCGTCTACCTCCGGCTGAGTCCGGCGGCTGGGGATATAGACTTCTAGGCTCGCTTGGCTTGAGGCCAAGACTCTGGTAATTGGTTAACTATCATTAATATTCAGCCAGACGGTCTCAACCCCGAACGAAGCGAGCAACGGGGTCTGTGGCAGCGCTCCATGCTTTTGTTCTCAGGGATCATCTTCCAGTTAAAGCCTTGCATATAAAGTTATAAACTAATTAAGTATAATTCTATTGGAAATAACTAGAGATTCGGACATATTGACTGACAAGGAAATATTCTAATATAAGATAATAATATAATAAAGCAATTATTCAGACATATTGTGAGGGCTAGCCCTCACCCTGATCTACACTCTGCTATTATTTCTCCCGTTTCTGGAAATCATCTTCACTCTGTATAATGCACATTGGTTTCATCTAACTATTATATAACCCGTTTCTGGATAACCATTTCACTATTATATAACCTCAATTCGGAAGCGATTCTCTCCTCGCAATTCCTACTCTTTTTTGCCTTATCTTCAGTTCTAAAACTTATATTTTCTTTCTTTATTTTTGTCTATAAATATCTATGTATCTTCCTTCACTTTTTGTTTCTATTCCTCATAGAATTTGATATCTGTTAAAATCAATAATAAATTATTCTAATTATTCGATTTGTCCGATTTCTTCCGTTTACTCCAACTAATCGTGGAATACCTAATACCATAGACTATTATTAAGAATTACTTACTTCGTAAGTTAACATTAATAGGTCAATGCTTAGAGAATCGACCATCACGTATCTTGACATCAGTAATCCATGTGCTGCTCGGGTATGGTAAACCCTAATCTACGGTTAGGGTTATTTAGGTATACCCATTTTGGGTATGTCCTGACACATATTGACTGACAAGGAAATATTCTAATATAGGATAATAATATAATAAAGCAATTACTAATGCAGGGTCTGAGAAGCACTAAGAAATAAAGTCAAGGTTATCAAAATGTTGGCCTCTAAACTTTTTTTATCTTCACAGTAGTAACAGTTACATACGTAGTAAATGCATATAACCAGTTAACTTTGCGCCAAATCAGCAAAGTGAGTATCAGAGCCTTAGGCAGATGATGCGAACCAGTGTAGCGGGATTACTTGGGCTAGCCCGCAGACTACGGGCGACTTTCCCTGGCATGTGCATTCAGTCCTGTTCTCTCACTTTGCTCTTGTTAGAACATCAAAAGGAAGTGACCGTAGAGACGACACATCCCGAAAGAATATATATCTGTCTATAATTAAAAAGTTGGTTATTTGTTTAATTAAAGTCAATTAGGCCAAAAATTTAGGTCATTCATTATGTTCGAGTAATGATAATTCACATTCCAAGGACTTTATTTGATCATCATATTCCATGTTCTGACGGTGAAGGTCTTACTTCAAAGTTAGTGAAGAAAGCTTTGATTAGTTCTGAGTTAAAAAGGCCCATAACTTACCATTCTCATTAACCATCTATCTCATGTGTTCTTCATTCGCGTGCTTAAGTCTGCGAACTCTCACAAATTCTTTTACTTGCTTTATCATTTTTTTAAAACCAACCATTTTGTTTGGATTAATAAACAAAAAATTATGATGAGAAAAAGTTCTTTTTCATCATCTTTAAATATTGAAAAAAATACTGGTGTATGACACGCACTCTCGTCACGTCCAACCTCCTCCCTCTCTCCAACCCCCTGTGTATCTATCCTCTGCCAAATTCTCACTCTTTTGAATTGGAACGAGTCCAATCAGTATTTCGATTTTTCATTGGCCGTCTGGGCAAAATAAATAGTGCCTTCTCCTCTCGCTTCGAAATATACAACGTCGGCCGTAAATGGCCAACCAAAACATTATATCCATAATATCTCCAATCAATCAGCATTTCTCAGCTTTCATGATGAAACATCTGGGTAGTGCCACAAATTTGTTAAGCTAGGTTGGTGAGAATTGAGTAATTCTAGTTAGAAGAACTTTATTTGGGAACTAAATCAATTACTACAGATTATAACAAAAAATAACTAATAATAATGATCATATCCGAGATGTGATAACTGTATTTCCAAGGCCAATAGTTTTGCGGAAATATCTGCCTCTTGGCGGTGAAGTTCACGAAGTCTTTCATGACCATTGGTGCTTCCTGTAAAGTTAGTAGATATTAGAAAGAAAAAAAAAACCAATTCTGAAGAAGAAAATCTGATTCAAATTTCTGTTCCAACAACTAGGAGTTCCTTTTTAGAGGCCATAACTTACTGTCTGATATTCTTCGTATTTCATCCCCACATATTTGTCTAATTCTTTGAATTCTATCTAATTCTTGTAATATTCTCGTTGCCTGTTCCTCACGAATAATCATTTTGCTTGTATCTAGTGAAGAGTTATGAAATAGAAAAAAGATGATAATAGAAATGGTTTTTTCCCCTCAGTCTCATATATTGAAATCGATAGCTGTCACAATTCGGTTTGTGACATGTCGTCTGGTCATGACCCACATTTTCCCCCCTTCCATCTTCCCTGCGTTGTCTGCATCTGATATCATGTTGTTCATCCTTCTCTCCCACTAAAATTGTTGAGTAATAGAGTGTTAGAGATTTATACCATTGGCCGAAAACATAGATCATTATATTGCCATATTTTGCAGAAATATCTTGGGCAATCAACTTTTCGAGAATCCCTAAGTCTTGGCATCATGACAAGGTCTTACTCTTGGGCGAAACTACGGACTTGTCTCCCCTACCTCTACTTTAGAAGGAACGAAAGATTCCGACCTCTCGAAAGAAATTATGTTCCAAGAACATCTATTTATATAATTAGAGAAAACTAATGGAATAATTATTTATTAAGTTATTATCACTGTATTTTTCTTTTATAATAATGAATGAGTATACCCCAGAGCTAGTAATTCTTCTTCCAAAACTGATATTCGGTAAAGACAAGTCTGCCGTTCGTAGTCGAGGTCAGTAAACAATATAAAATTATAGACTGTTTCAAAGTTAGTAAAGAAAAAAAAAATTGTTTTAGTTGATTTTGTTAAACATCCTTCTGTGAATAGTAATTCGCCTTCACCTATAATTGCTCCATTAGCTTCTAAATCCTTTCATAATCTAACTAGTTCTCAGCGACAGTTACGACCATGACTTACCAGGGTCATTACCATTACTATCTAATCTCTCTATTTCCTCTTCATTCGAGCCCCTAAATCTGTGAAGAATCTCTAATTCTTCTTTTATTTGTTTTAAATTCCCCTCAACTGTAGCCATTTTGTCAAAAATGAATAAGAAAGGAATAGAAAAAAAATTAATGACATCCTTTTCCCTCGCTTTTAAATATTGACATAGATTATTATTCCAATTTGGTCTGTAACATGTCGTCTGGTCACGACCCACTTCCCCCCACCTCGATCCCCACCCTTCGCCTGTCTATCTGCCCTCTGATCATGTCTATCTCTGAACCCCTCATTCCACTTTCATATAATGAGATATATCATGGGATATCAACATGTCGTTTCGGAAAAGCAACGGTTGTTATCATCTAATTGCCAGTCAGACAAAATTATAAATCGATGACGATGGTATGTCTTATCAAACATCTCTCGAGCGACTGACAATATCTAAATGTCTAACGAAGCGAACTGCTTGATTAGTCGGTGGAACGTGGAATTCACCAAAGGAATTAAGAACTATCAATTACTATTAAGTTATCAATTCTATTAAGTTACTTATCTCTCGGTTATTCTTTAATATATATTATGAAAAAAATTATATATCATAGCCGAGATTTATTAACTGTCCTTGTAAGTACCATATTTGATTAAGATACTCCAGGTCTTTACGTTGAAGGGTATCAATCAATCTTTTATCACCACCGCTCACTTCAAAGTTAGTAAATCAAAAAAAAAAAATAAGAAGGAAAAACTTCTGTTTCGGCCATAATAGTCATAACTTACTTGGCTCATTCAAGTAATATTTTTGTATGAGTTCATCATTGGCAAGTTTAAGTCGACGAAGTTTCACCAATTCTTCTCGGATATGTTTTACCTGTTGCTCTTCAGTACGAGGCATCGTTTTATTTGGAGAATTATAAAATGAATAGATATGATGAGAAATGGTTCTTTCCCCTCACTTTTAAATATTGAAATCTACGACTATTATATTTTTATTTGTGACAGATCGTCTGCGCTCACGACCCACTTTCCATTTTCCCATCCTCCCCCTGCGGATCTCAAAAACCTCATTACTTTTCAATGTATTGGAACGAGTCGAATTAGTATATCAATCCACTTATGGTACATTAAATAAAGTGTGTTCCTTTAAGTAGTTAAGTGGATCAGAGTGCATATGCCATGGGATCAAATGACCAGTCAAACAAATGAATTATAAAGTGATGATGATGATGATGATGATGATGATGATGGTGCTATAGCATGCATATCTTACAGCACGGGGAATTCCGCATCCACCCTCGGAGGCTCGAGTGAAGCGAGCTATGGGGTCTGGGGCACATCCCTCTGGATGCAGATAGGGGGGTAGACGCTGGTAGACGCTGGTAGACGCTTGTAGACGCTTGTAGACGCTTCCTATCGAAATTTAGATCTGGATCTGGATCTAGATCCGGCAAGGATTGATCATCATTGATAAGGACGTTTTAGGAGTATGCGTATAAATAACTATAGATTCAGACATATTTTTTGTCTGACAAGGAAATATTCTAATATATGATAATAATACAATAATGCAGTAATTAATTAATCTGAGTAGCGCGCTAAGGAATGAAGTCAAGGTTAAATAAACTATTGTCTTATAATTCCGGTACTCAAACCTTCAGGGGAAATCCGACCTCTATTTATATTGCAACTCCAGGGCGGCAACGGATACCTTGGGTGGCGAAGCTTCTAGATGATTCTTTATAGCTGACTCTTGACCATCAGTTGATCTCATCAATCCATCTATTCCAAACTATTCGATGATGTTCTCAGTGGATCGGATATGCGGATACTCCGTTATCCACAACAAATTCACAGCCGATCGAAAATATATGTAGAAGACCTTCTCTAAGTCCCTCTCTACTTCTTCTTCACTACCCTTGCCCTATGGCAAGTCTATATATACTATTTGTGTTTGTCTCTTATTCTTATTATTGTTCTAGTTCTCCATCTTAGTTATGAAATACAAAAGGAATACCGCCTTGTGATATTCCCGAGGTTCACTACCTATTAGCTGGTCAGCTGCTACTAGTCCTAGACCTAATACCCTGTCAATATAGCTGTGTCTACCGATTAGCACCAATTGTACGACCACAATATATTTGTACGCATAATAGTCTAAGTTTGATCTTAGTATATCTGTGGTCCGCGGTTTGATTTCTTTCTTCTTACTGTTATTCTTTTTCTCTTCTCTAGTAAAATTAAGTAGAATAGCAATAGTAGTTGTTCTTTACCGAAAGAACTTATTCACGTCGCGTGTAGATGTCAATTAAACTAAATATCCCAGCATGTCATTCAGGTTCTATTCATGCTCTATCGTATAATTCTAATGGAAATTATTTACTTTCTGGTGGACAGGATCGTAAAATAAATCTATGGAATGCTAATTCAGGACTAAAAATTAAATCATATCAGATTCACGGTTATGAAGTATTAGATATTGCTGTATCATATGATGATACCAAATTCGCTAGTTGTGGTGGTGACAGAACTGCTTATATATCTGATGTTACAAGTGGAGTAATCGTTGCTAGATTTTCAGATAGTCATATTGCAAGAATCAATAGTATTTGTTTTAATTCTGACTCTTCAGTAGTTGCGACTGCTAGTTATGATACAACTGTAAAATTATGGGATTGTCGTTCTAAGAATCGTTCACCTATTCAAACTCTTTCTGATGCTAAAGACAGTGTATCAAGTGTTCAAATTCCAGGAGGGTCAAAATCATATGAAATAATCACTGGATCTGTTGATGGTAGAGTAAGAATATATGATATTAGAAACTGTACTATAGCAACAATGGTTATTGGATATCCTGTAACATCAGCAAGAAGGAGTCTTGATGGTAATTGTATACTAGTATCGACATTGGATAGTCGAATTCGATTAATGGATAAAGATAATGGTACTCTTTTACAGACTTATCAGGGTCATGCTAATGCAATTTATAGAATGAAGTCTTTATTTGCCAAGAATGATTCCTTAGTAATTTCTTGTAGTGAGGATGGTAAAGTGTATGTTTGGGATCTCTTATCTGGTAAAATTGTTAAGACACTTGCGCAGTCCGACTCCATGAAACAGAAAAGAAAAAACAACAATTCAAACAATGATGATGTTATCAACAATACTTCGTATTCGTTAGCAATCCATCCATCACAAGGAGAAATTGCCACCTCGACAATAGATGGGGATATTGAGATATGGGACGGAATATAGAGACCGGTAGCTGGGGTGCTGCTCCAGAACCCGTTGCTTGTTTCGCTCGACTGTAGCAGATCTTCGGTCTAGTCTTTGTCTACATCCAGGGGCTGGAGGGTTGGTATAGAAGTGGGAATTCACTCCCCTTGACATTGGCTACTCCGCCTGGGTTCGTTTCTCTGGCTACTTCTATGTCATGTTAAGTTAGTGTCCTCTAGGATGCAGGCGAGGATTCAGAACGATTTAATAGAGATGGCATCAAAGTGTATTATTTAGAAGGCTAATCACTTCTCTTGTTGTTCCATGGATATTTTGTTTCAGCCTAATTAATACAGACTCAGTCCATTATGAGCCATACTGGGATAGCCCCTTCAATAGTCACAGAAGATATCAGAACGAAATATAAATTTAATAACACCCTTCGCTAACATGTGAAAGGCCAGCCTGAAAAACTGTTTAGATGTGGCTGACTATGGCTCGCTTCAGCCGTGCGGCGTTTCTTTGAATTGATCGGCAGGGTCTGTTTGTTATTTGGCCCTGTGTCTAAGTCTGTTATGCGACGGTTAGGGAGGAATATAGATTCTTCAAAGCAAAACAAAGTGTCTTAGAATATCGGGTTCACGCTTTATTGGCTCGAATTATCAACCACGATGATGGAGCGGGCAGCTGTTGTGTTGTGAATCTTGTATACTGCCTGTCAAACAACCTCTGCAATATATATCCTTCTGTAATTACGAACAATTTAAGTCTTGATTGATGAATTAGAATCGACATATACAAGTAAGACTAGTTAATTAAATCCTCGAATAAAACTTCCGTCACAGAATTCAAAATAACCCCGAGAAATCTACATCCCTCACACGTTGACGGTGACTACGTCGGATAGCAAGCTACCACAGAAAATAACTGTTGGCACGCGGCGCGACCGGCCTCATGCATGCATGCATGCATGCATTAGAGGCAAACGGCTGTACGGCTGTTCGTTTTTCCTGCATCGACGTCCGTTTACTTCTCGTAACCACTCTATTCTCTTTGTTGATAGGAAGATATTGAATTGTTTCGAATTAAGTTATCCAGATATAAGAATTAATAATGTCATCGTTTATTGAAGAAACAGAGACTGAGGTTATTCTCACTCATCCTGATGATAAGACTACGTCTGTAAGAATCCTGAAATATGGAGCTACAATCCTTTCTTGGAAAGTCAAAGGTCATGAACAGCTATGGCTAAGTGAAAAGGCCGTTTTGGATGGAACCAAAGCTGTTAGAGGAGGAATTCCTCTTGTTTTCCCTGTTTTTGGTAAATCTGATCAAAGTCATCCTACTGGCCAATTACCTCAACATGGATTTGCTCGTAATAGCGTATGGGAATTTCTAGGACGAGTAGATACAAACCCATTAACAGTTCAATTTGGACTTGGACCCGAAAATATATCCGAAATCGCAAGATCTCAATGGCCATACGATTTCACACTGATTTTCACGGTATCATTGCCGTCAATAGATAGCTTAACTACATCATTAGGTGTTGAGAATACTGGCAAAGATCAAGCATGGGAATTCAATGTTCTGTTTCATACATATTTCCGAGTTCCGATTATTTCTAAAGTTCATGTGGAAGGTCTTTCAGAAACTGAAGTCGTTGATAAAGTCTCAAAGACTAGTTATTCAGGAACTGAATCGAAAATTACTATTGCTGGGGAAGTTGATAGAGTTTATTCTCGCTCTACTTCATCGACCCCAGTTAGTATTGTTAACGATGGTAAAGTTGGTATTACCGTGGAGAATCTTAAGAATTTGGATGATGTAGTTGTTTGGAATCCTTGGATTGAAAAGGCAAATGGATTGGGTGATTATTTCCCTAAGACTGGTTATCAGAATATGATTTGTGTTGAAACTGGGTCTGTTTCAAAGTTTGTTAAGATTCAGCCTGGTGATAAATGGGAAGGTAGTCAAACTATAAGAGCCCACTTGTAGATGGAATGAGAATCAAACGTAATGCTATATATAAATATAAATAATAATGCAGATATTTAGTAGTATTCTGATATTGCCTACTACACACCGCTTGCCTTGTCGCTACTGCCGATTGTATGGCTTAGTGAGGCCGCAAGATTGACGTCAGGATGTGAGCCGCCATCGCCAGAAGCCGAGAAGTTGGTCAAAGTTGTGGTCATTTATAGGACGTATGTCAACATGGGGAAGGATTATTAACGAGTAAACTCTTTGGACTTTCTTATCGAAACACCGGCCCTTTGGATTTATCAGTCAGTTAGCGTGTTAGCTAGCTATTACCAGATTTTTAGATGTCTTCCTCTGGATTTCTGCTCAGAGAAAGGGAGGCGCCAGCCGTAAAACCAGTAACAGTATCAATGGGATTGGACTAATAGATTGTATTTAAAATATACATAATATATAGATAGTATCATATGCTCTTGCTCAATTATAATCTTGGCCTAGTACGAATGCTATTCTTGGTACCAGCTTGATTAACCTTAATAGAACCAGCATCGTTAGGGCCATCTGAATCAGAGCCAAAAAATACTACTGTTACAGTCAAATCATCCCGGTAATTACGGGCCAATGGTGAAGGGATACTTACAAGCATTGAAACTTGATCTTGATCAGCACCTCCAAGGGCATTACGGATCACATGGGTGGCAGCATTATCATCTTGAACGGTGAATCGAACAGGGACTCCATTTCGTCGACGTATAGGTTGTTTCTGGGCTTCTTTGTTACTTGAAATGTCCTCCACAACGGGCTCCGAACCAGAATTGCTATTACCATTACCACCAAAAATTTTGGAATAAATATTTGATCCAAACCCGGAAGATGAAGAAGACGAAGACGAAGACGATGAACCACCTAAAGTGGCTTCAAGATAATCTGGCCTTTTAGCCTTAAGCCATTGAACAACCAGAGAAACAACCTCTTCATTAGAAAGCATCTCAAAAACTCCATCAGAACCCATAACAAGAAAATCTCCATTATCGGGATTTATCTTTGTAGTAGTTACTACAGGTTCGGCAGTAACATAAGGAGGAGATTTCAAATCATTAGGTATTCTTCGACCGAAAAATTTCGATGCAATTTTATGTTGAATATCACGCGACCATTTGTATCTAGCATCACCAAAGGCACGAGTTGGTTCTAAAGATCCAAGTACTCTTCCATGACGAATAGCACTATTTTCTTCACCTGGATGTTCAGAGCGAATTCTATTGGCTTCATCAACATTACTACCAGTTTGATCCGTTGAAAGTGCAGTTGCTGTCCAATTGCCATGATTATCTCTAGATCCCAAAACAGCTCTTGAATCACCAGTTACAGCTACTCTTAATTGTTGTGAGTAACTATCATAAAATGCTAATAATCCACATGATCCAGATAATGCAGGAGCAATTAATTCAGTAGCACTTGCTTTACTATTATTATTATTTGATGAATCTAATAATTTTGTTATTCTCTTATGAACAATTTCCTCATCCAAAGTCAAGAATCCACGTTGAATAGCTTCATCAATAATTTCTGGCGAAGGAATTAATCGGTGTATTGAATTAGGCGAAGCCTTTTCATAGACTCTATCTAATTCATTAAGGACATAAGAAATCAAGTAGTCTCTTAAAAAGGCACTTGTAGTCCATCCACTATGACCATCATAAACACCCCAAAACATCCAATCACTTGAAGTAATTGATTCAGAATTTGATGAATTGTCATTATTATCAGTTTGGGTGCTACCACTATTATCAGTCACTATTAGAGGAACTTGAACAACTCTTTCGGATCTATCATCTTCTATTGGATTATTACTAGGTAGTTGAGATATATCATACCTAAGGACTCCTTTACCACGATCTACTAAGTAACTTTCTTCATTTTCTCGAAGTCTACTAGATACTTGGGCAGGTGTTAACATGGTGATGCTTTGTTTAGTAGAAGATGAAGATAATCGAACTGATCCCCCAGTTGGTCCACCACTAGGTAATGAAACTGATTCATTTGCTACACGGGAAAAACCTCCTACACCACCTCCAAATCCAAATCCTCTACCAGTCAAATAAGAGCCAGTCAATAAAACAGCAGTTGAAGCAGCTAATAATCTCCAACTAGGTTTCTTTCTATCCATACTAATAGACATTGCAACAGATCCGGATTTTCTAGTAGAGAATTCCCTTGTAGCATGCCATACTGCACGAGTGATTATTCTACGATTAATCTCTGCTAAATTTCGACTTGTTTGAATCATCCTGAATATAAACAGATTTCAGATCTAAAATGATGTCAACGATTCCAAAAAAACAAATTTCTGTTTTTGTAATTCTAAATAATTTCCCGCAACGTCTATATAACCAAACAAAAATCTACAACTGGACCAACAATTGACCAACACAGCAACAAGAAGGTGCCGAGACCGGGATGTGTAAATAAATATTTAGCTTTTATTCCAAAATATCCAAAAAAAAATCAACAAAACAAAGCAGAATGAAAAGGAAAAGGAAAGAAAAATAATATTATTCCAAGATTCACTTGGGTATTGATCAATGGCCTCGACGAGCCGGTCTCCTCAAACGATATCAAATTATGGAACAGACTGAGAGAGAGGAAGCTGGAAGAGAGGATGCTGGTACCGTTTCACATAAAAAACAAGAGGAGAAGATACTGAATTTATTGGACACGGCTGTGTAACGGCGGCTATCGGCTGAATTTAATTAATAAATTATATATAATTATATACATAAATTTAATTAAATCCACGTGACCTACATTTTATCCGCGGCGGACCGAGATCATTAAGATTAGATAACTCTTTAATTCATTGATTAACTTTTAATTGAATTCGGGTTTCAATTCATCTAAATATTCATTTGAGAGAGGGACTCCCTGAGGAAGTATTATTTAGGAAGCGAAGTCTGGTCCACGGCTCGCTTTGCTCGAAGTTGAGTCCCGGTCATTATCAATTTCAATGGGAGCTAATTAGAATTCATATAATCAAATCACTAATATATGTTAATATAACGTTACTGTCCATAAAAATATAAATACATTAGGATCTATGAGAAGAATATTTAACTTACGGTCAAAATAGTAATCCAGAAGTTACAAGTTTCCTGACACGAAGTAAGCCGTGAAGTAAGCCACGAAGTAAGCCACGAAATCCGGGCCCGCCGATTCCGGGGCCATAGACGAAAAATATGAGGAACTGACGGAGTAATCTGTGATTAAAGCTATGATAGATATTTGATTGATAACTAACAATAAGTGGCTTAATTTGAATCCAAGCCTCATGCTTCTGTAACAACTAGCTAACCTGAGCTAGAGCTAGAGCCTCAGCTAGCTAGCTAGCCGCATATACTTACCCGGCCACTTTGCAGGTGCTGACAGGTGCTGACGGACTCGGCTTCACTTTCACTCTCACTTTCTCACCGTCACTACACTACACTACTCTATCATTCTATTTGCCATCAACAATATCTATCCTTCATTCTTATATATAAGAGTATACATCCTAGTAGATATCAATTGATCTATTAATAATATGGTAAGAAAATATATTTAGAGAACATACTCGGTAATCGATTTGCCCAGTGAAGAGATTTATTCAAATCCATGGCCGCCCTTTTTATCTCTGGTGGCTAGCCCAGTAGTTGGGGGTTCTACCGATATTGAGCGAGAGGCAAGAACAGGGTAGTACTAACAAAATAGTCACGTTTTATTCCTGAGAACAGTGCTGCCTCGCACGTA
The DNA here is from genome assembly GCA_030583505.1 of Sugiyamaella castrensis. NCBI lineage: Eukaryota > Fungi > Ascomycota > Dipodascomycetes > Dipodascales > Trichomonascaceae > Sugiyamaella > Sugiyamaella castrensis. The sequence continues at coordinate 39,798 of JAJMIF010000118.1, forward strand.
TCTACAGTCAATGGCTATGGAAATGGAGCTCCTAGTGCTCCTTCGTTACATGATTCTATAAGAGAGCAGAATGTTCGAACGATTGCCTCTGAGATGAATGGAAAACATCCTTTACAAAACCGTTTGGAGAAATGGGATGAGACTCAATTGGAATTCAAATTGGATAGTTATAGACGTAACTTTGGTGCTGGGGAGCCTATTCGTAGAGCAATGGAATTACAAATTGTTAAAGAAACACGGTTTATTCCAAAAATTATTGGTGGTGCAAGTCGATCAGTGCATCAAGATATTTTAGAAGGTCGAGATGAAAGTTTTGATTGGGATGAAGTATATACAGGGCAAACATGTAATGTTGATTTCCATTCTGAATTAGAGAAGCGGATGAATCTGTAGTTTAATTAATTGTGTTCCATAGATGTATATGTGCCTCTGGCTGCTAGCCCCAGATCTCTGTCTCTGGCTCTTTGCTGCTCAGGGTACTTTGTTTGCACCAGTACGATTTAAAAACCTCAGTTGTTGGACCAGTTGTGTTATGAGTCACATGGGAGTAACAGAACAGAGTCTGGGATGAATTCCAGGCCGGAGGTACTTTCGGGATATGAAATCATTTTTCATCATATATACATATAGATAATCTAATAGCACTCTTATACGCTCATATTATTTCTCTGCCAAACTTGAATATAACTCTCATTCAAAAATAATAATTCTCGGCGAACTTGTTCAACTAAAAGATTTTCAATCTGAAACCATTGACCTCTAGATTTGTCCAATAGTTGAACTTTCCAACGGGGTTTGTTTTCATCCCATTCACAAACAACATTAGCTATTAAATCATATAAAAGAGGCTCTCGACTATCAGTGACAACATATGGGGACATGTTAAGATTAGTGGTGGAAAAACTGACAACAGTTGGATTATGTTCATCAGCATCGCCAAGTAAATTTCTAGTGATTCTTTTAATCCGAAGAATTAAAAACTCAGGTAATCGAATGATTTTATACCTTTTAATAAATTTACCTCCCCCTTCTTCAAAAGTTGTTATACCATTATATTTGGCAAGTAATGTGATTAAATTGATTTGAGGTAGAATTGGAACTCCATCATTATCGCCTTGGAATAGTGGAATAGGTGGTAGATCTAATGAAAGGCATAAGAATGGAACCTCTGATGCTTGTATTGGTTCTTTAGGGCGAAACGCTAATAATGGGTGATCTTTTTGTTGGCTAATTTTAGCCATTGGCTGTTGTTCTACATGTAATAACCCTTGAAAGGTCTGAGTGATAATAGAACTGCCAGAATCATTTGTAGTTCCAAGCTTTTGCTTTTTCTTAGCAGGACCCGCCTTACGTTTTCCACTCAATTCCCCATCCAATTCATTTAATAACCAACTAAGAAAGAAAAAAGGATCCACCTGTTTAATTGGAGTAAATCTCTTATTAGAAACTAATGTAATATTCTGAAGAACTTCATGAGGTGATACATGAGCCTTAAATGCCTTTGGATTCCATATCTTACGAACAAAAGTCGCTAAACGAAGCACGGCCTCCGATAAATGAGAAGCTGGAGGAATATTATTAGGAGCTCCCGGAAACTTTCTTATCAACATCAAATAATTACGTACAGGTCCAACATGACATAAGATCTGTAAAATAACATTAGCATAATCATTCTCTTTAATATTATTAATACCAACAAATCCAGGATAATATTGTTTATGATTCAAATCAAAGGCATTATCATTAGGAATTGTATCTAATTGCTTGATCTGTTCTGGAGTATACCATGGATCAACCACATATTTGATATCGTCTAAAGCTGCAGATTTTACCTCATAGCCTTCCGGTAGGACATAGATTTTCAATGTCTGAAGGTTGATAAATACATGATGGTCTAAATCAACACTATGTAAATAGGCAAATGATTTTTTGCCTCGACCTTGAAAGTATTTTCCACAACAAAGACAAGCATAAATATTGACTACTGATAAAGAGATGGAGCATAATTTTTCAAAATCAAAATCTAATCTTGATCGATCAATTGTATCTAGATAGAGAGTTGATGATTCATTTGGTGGGTTATTATCTTCGTCATTTTCAGCATTTTCAGCATTTTCAGCATCTTCAGCATTTTCATTGTGGGTATCTTCAGCGACATCTTCAACATTTTCTTTTATGATCTCTTTCTTCTTTAAATCCAAAGTTTTCAGTCCATTCTCATCCTCCTGCTCCTGCACCGGCTCCTGCTCCGGCTCCTGCTCCTGCTTCACCTTTCGCTTTTTGGTTTCTTCTATCTCTATTTCTTGGACCACTTTGGTTTCGTTAGACCCTGAATCTATATCGGCTCCATCTCTAGTCATTTCCTTTAGAAGCAATTGAAGGCACAAAATTATCTCAATATGAAAGATTCTTCTCTTTCTTTCTTCTTCTTCTTCTCTTCTCTTTTGTCTTTTGTCTTCTTTGTCAAGAAGAGGATCAAGTTCAATCGGACCAACTGGAATAATAAATCCTAATAAACGACACTGACCGTAATCTGAACGGAATTTTACACTGACAGAACTTAACTTAATTATAATAAAGACATATTTAATACAACTGAGTGTTCCAGAGTGTATGATCCAAGTTAAATAATGAGTAGACGGTATCGAATAAAAACCAGTTATAGAAAACTATTATGAAAGGTTGTGTTTTTTTTAGTATTCGTTATAATAATTATTAGACGCATGTTTATAAAGGACTGTACTATCAACTCTGAATTTTTAGCAGCTTAATTATATTCAAAATTAATTATAATTCTCACAAACGACCGAACCTTTGATTAAAGTTGATTCAAATTGATTGTTGGAGATCGACCGATATATTATTATTATTATTAAAATCTACTTCGATCCTCGCCCGTCACTGACTCACTGGATCGTTTATTACATAATCACATATTCTCAAAATGAGTTCTAAGTTCTAGTACTACTGAACTACTACAAGCCTTGGGGAAAAGCAAGGACCCCGAAAGTCTTCTGAAATTCTTCAAGCACCCGGAAGCGCATTTTTAAAAGGCCCAGGAAATTTTGCCGCGCAGCTATAGCTAGCTGGGATCAACGGAACTCCTAGGGAATTTCAAGAATTTCAACTATAACATACCGGGCGCCCATACTCCTCTTCCCACCCTCCCGATTTTAGAACAAATTTTTTATGCACCCCGTTTAAGCAATGACTGGTTTTGATATATTTATGAGTAAAAAAATCTGTGCTTCATTCGCAGATTATAAAACAAACTTCATTCAATAAATTCTAACTAGTTTATCGGCGATTTAATCATTTAATATATATAAGGTTTAGCATTTTAATTATACTATTTAAGCTACAACTTCGAACTCGCTTCGGTTGTTGTTGTCGTTGATGTCAGAGATAAGCAAATATATGAAAGCTATTTAGGAACTGTAAGTTATAGATGCAAGTTGTCAACCAAAATCTCTGTTTGGTTAACCATAACTTGTTATGCATGATAACGTTAACGGAGTTGAAATCATTCATATCCGTTGCATATAAAAAAAATTAAGAATACCCCTGAGGGTCGTGGTAAGGACTGAGGCATAGCCCGGAATAGCCTCAGACCCCTGTCGTTACGCCCGAGAAGCTAGCGGGCATACGCCGTAAATTTAACAATTAACATTTGAGTGGACGGTCGATTTTAGGGATAAATAAACATTTTAACGTTAAACCAGGCTCAATTTACAGTGGGAAGAAGGTGTTTGCATCATATAATCAGAACAACAATCATAATTAACAGTAGATGAAAGCCAAAGGAAAATAGTTAGACACAATCGGGACTTGCAAGTAACTAATCTGGTGCATTTCAATTTACGAAATATAGAAGGAGGAAGAGGCAAACAGCAGAATATCTAATATCCTCAAGCAATCGGTTTCAAGGATTTTTTTATTCAGCTTAGAATAACTGCTACATTTTATAAATTTATATTTTTTTAATTTTTTTATATCACTTTATATCCTTTTTAAAGAATATACATGTGCTGTATGAATGAGATCACCGTCGGATGCTGTGCACCAGGGACGGTCTCCGTCACTTCGCGTCTTTCCTCAAGCAGTTTCCTTTGACGCAGTATGCTACTCTCAGACCCGTTTCGCGGTAACCCTGCGCTGGTTGTTTTAGTATTCCTTTTTATTTTTTACCCACTGGGTTTTTTTCGCGTTGGTAGTTTTTCCAGTGCCATGAAGCAAATGCTTGGGTCACCAAATGTTCAGGAGTAGCGTGCAGGAACCATATTGAATAGAGATCATCAGGCAGAATTATATAATACGGCCCCAACTGTCCGGCTGAGCTTAGCAAACTAAAGCAAAGTTAAGCTAACTTCAGCTCTGCTTAGCCGTGGCTAGGATTCCTTCGTACCAATTTATTATTATTATTATTATTATTATTATGGATAAGACCTTTCTAAGCATATCTCTCTGCGTATCCTAATCTTTTGATCGCTCAGAATCCTTTTAAAGCATAGATCTCTCTGTGTTCATGTGATTTTTTTCCCACTTCCAACATTTTTTTTCAAGCTCGAAAAAAATATCCACCGGTTTTTCAACCTTCCAAGTTTTATACTTTTAAACAAAACAAATCGTGTCAACATATTCAAAAAACTGGAAACCAAAATTCACGAATACAATCATTAATTTTTATTATTTTTAATTCCGAAGGAAAATTATTCTAATTCAAAATCATAATTTCACACAATTAAAAAAACACTTCAATCATGTCCAAATCTTCTTCCCTGTCAGTTGGTCCCGAATGGTAAGTGATATTCGACAATTGATAATTGATTCATATCTCTGTTTTAATCCTTTGTTTGGTTATGGCTGTGTACCTTTTGACCGTATTAGGTCTCCACATTTCCATTGTGACCCCGTTTTTAGCTAGAGCTAGGGGATCTGGCTGTCTTGATTTCATAACTCGCTTCATTCGGGTTACATCTCTCGAACATGGCTAGGGGGTCTATTCTCCCAGCCGCCGGATTCAAGACGGCCTTCCGGGTCCTCTCCCGGGTCCTCTCCCGGGTCCTCTCCCCGGCTGATTACTTTAGTAGTACTAACTATTTAGGACCCGTTTAAAATCAGGTTCGTCAAAGATCCTTAAGGATGACAAAAGCCATATCACTGCGCCTTCTTCTGGTCCAAGCGATCCATTGAAAGCAAAGTTACCTTGGTCTGGCATCGCAGCGGGAGGTGTGGCAGCGACAGGGACTACTAATACTACTTCTTCTTTATCATCATCTTCTTCGTCGTCGTCTCCTACGGCTACGGTTGTTAGTGCTGCTGCAGCGGCAACCAATCGAGTGGATATCAAACCAATAGGAGCGGAACCGGCAACAACTCTGACCAAATCTACGGCTGGTAAATCATCAACGTTACCTGGATCAAGTAATGCCCAATCATTTGCCGGTGCGGCTCTCAGAGGGAAGTTTGAAAAAGTAGTATCCAATAATTCCATTGGTAATGGTGGTAGTAGTACTGCTGGTGGTGTTATTGGAGTTACTGGGGGCGGGGGCGTATTTGCTATAAGTGCAGCTGCTGGTGGATCAGGAATATTTGGTTCGAAAAGAAGTTCGTCGACAATCACGTCTGATAAAAATGAAAATGAGAACCCATCTAATGGGACTCATTCAGGCTCGTCATCATCATCAACGGTTGTTCCTCCTTATCGACTAGGATCGAGATTAGGTGGTAGTGTTAGTAGTGGTAGTGGTATTAGTGGTGGTGCTAATAGCAAGGGTGAAAGTAGTGAAGCAATACCCAAGCCAATTATCCGGAATAATGCTGGTGGAAAGATATATTCTTCTAGGGAATTATTACAAATTTTTGAGAAGATGAAAGAAACAAATGCTCTGAAAGATATTAATAAAATCGAACTTTCTGATCTAACTGCTCAAAAAGTCATCAGCGCCAGTGGTGGTAAATATACCGACCACACTCTAGTAGGTGAAGGAGGAGGGGCTAGAAGCTCTACTACGATTGCTGCAGGAGCTACTATTGGCACCAGCTCTAGTACAGGTAGTAGTATTATGTCTTCGCAGTTTCAAAGTAAAATGTTTTCTCCATTCGGAAGATATAAGACACCAGCTGATTTATATTATTCTTCGACATCTAATGGCCCAGTAAATTTTGATCCTCCTCCGTCTCGAGAACATGAAAACAAACAAAGACTCCATAATTATAAAGGAATAAATGACGACTCTAAACATGGCTTTAGTGGTTCTAGTTCTATTTTAAGTGGTATTAGTGCTACTTCTCCTTCTATCACTTCAACTGACAGTTGGAGCCCATTTGGTAATTTCTCCATAACTTCACCGTCATCGAATGCTACTACTGCTGTCAGTGGCGGTGGTGCTGTTGTTATAGGAGTGTCTCCTGTGGCTGAAGGTGATAATACTGGTAGTAGTAGAAACTTTGCTGCTGGAAAGTCGACATCTTCTTCTACAGGTGTTGGTTTGGATTTCTTTAATTCACCAATTAAACGAGTCAATTCTAATTCACCTTTACCTATAGCTAGTCTTACTCCGCCTCCCCCAGGTATTGCATCTCCCCAACCTACTGTAATCCCCTCAGAATTTATTCAATGGATGTATAAAGATACTAACGGTGTTGAAAGGGGCCCATTTTCTGGTAAAATGATGCATGATTGGTATCTTACTAATTGGTTTACAGAGGATCTGTTGATCCGCAGAGTTGAGGAACCCGACTACATTCGACTGCATGATTTTAAGGTGAGAATCTCCAATTTTTCCGAACCTTTCCTTGTTCCTTTGCCTCCACCACAACAACAACCATCTGACATCACTTCTGTTCAACCTCAGTCTCATCTTCATTCCCAACCTTTCCAATCTTCTCCTTATCATCAACCTCACCAATTTCCTCTCCAGCAACATATTCATCAACCAGTTGTTCCTTCTTCTAATGCAACTTATGATCTCCATAGAGAGATGTTGCGCCAACAGCAACAGCACCAGCAGCAACAGCAGCAACAGCAGCAACAGCAACAGTTTCATCAGCAGTTTGCTGCTCTACATCTTCAGGGTCCTCCTGTTGGTGGAATCCCTGGAGCTGGTTTACCAAATCCTTGGGGTGTCCCCATATCTGCACCCATCTCGCCTTGGCATCAACAACCCCCATCACAACCTCCTTCAAGCTTCTTCCAGGGTACTCCAGCTCCTGCTCCATTAAGCCCTGCAATTGGCCCACCTGTTCCACCTTCTCCACCTGCTCCTCCTTCGGCTCCTACTCAGCAAGAATCGTCGTCATTACCAGAGCAGCAGGAATCTACGTCTAGTAAGGTCACTCAATCTCGTCTTTGGAAATCGGATTCGCAGATATCAAACACCAACCGAGAAAATCAACAATTGACTGAATTTGATCTTCCGGCATCCGATGTTGATGCTGAGGCTTCTTCTTCTACTAATGCTCACATAGCTCCTCCTGCTGAAATTATCAATGATAAATCCTTGCCTGAATCCACTACTGTCGATCAGACCCCGAAAGTAGCTGAACCGATTAGAAAGACTAGAAAGAAATTGGCACCTGTTTCAAAAGTTGACTCTCAACCCTCCTCTACTACCAAAGATAATAGTGGTGCAAGCAGCGGTTTTTCTTCGTCTTCTTCTGGTACACTTGCGCCTTGGGCTAAGAAGGAGTCTTCTGCAACAACAGCTTTATCTCTAAAGGAGATTCAGGAATTGGAAGCTATTGAACAAGCTAAAGAAACTGCAAGACAGCAAGAATTACATTCCCAACAAGTTTCGGCGTCGAGATCCTCTGCTGTAGCATCCTCTTCAATTTCAAATGGTGGACCTTCACTACCTTCTGGTGCTAAATGGGGTACTACTCTAAGTCCATCAACCACTGCGCCTAAAAAGACTCTGGCTGAGATTCAAAAAGAGGAAGAACTAGCTGCTGCTGCTGCCAGAAGACGTTCACAGGTTGAAACTAAGCAGGCTGCAAGTGCTACCCATATTTTACCTACGGGCAAACGATATTCTGAGATTGCTACGTCATCTTCATCTTCAACATCGCCATCGCCATCGGCTACTCCAAGCCTAGCTCGGACTACCCCTGTCATACCCCCGTCATCTTCTGGTGCTGTTGCTTGGACAACAGTTGGTGGACGTGGCCGTAAAGTTTCATCTCCTTTGATTGGGTCATCCGCAATAGGTTCTTCCTCTACTACTAGTAATCCAGTTGTATTAAAACGAATTACTTCTGCCTCTGCGTTACGAGCACCAATATCTTCAAATAATACTAGTCCTGCTTCTGATGAGTTTTTGCAATGGTGTAAAGTATCACTCCAGGGTTTGAATGCTGGAATTAATCAGACTGAATTATTGTCAATTCTTTTCTCCCTTCCCGCGACTCCTGATTCGAAAGAAATCATTGCTGAAACAATTTATTCAAATTCATCAACCATGGATGGTCGTCGATTTGCTGAAGAATTCCTTAAACGACGTAATGCTGTAGACCGAGAAAAATCTGATGGAACTAGTTGGAGTGACGTACTGCAAAGAAGTTCGACAAAACCAGTTGTTGAAAATGCTGGCTGGAATCCGGCTTTCAAAGTAGTGGCCAAAAAGAAGAACAAGCGATTAGAGCAGTAACATATATGTATTTATATATTTCATCTTGGGTCTTTCCTTTTTATCTTTTATACTTATTATTATTTGCATTGTAACATACTATGACAATATTTCATGTTCAGTCAGTACTTATATGTTATGTTCGAATGAATGAAATTTTCCTCGGTTGTTATGCAATTGAATATGAAACTAGACCGTACTCTAGGTGCTGGCGGCTGTAAACAGAGCCCTTGTCTCGCTTCGCTCGAAGTCATATAAATTATATAATACGCGATAAACTATACAGCCGGCAAGACCTATTTATATAAATATATATCCTCTTATCTTAAAAAATACAAATCATTCTCAGTGGTCTGCAAAGTCGAAGCTGAATAATCAAAAATAGCCTGGGCAGTAAGAGCTGACCAGAATACATTATCATCAGTAAATGGTTGGAAGCTGCTCCACACATCGGAGTTATCGTCCTTTAGACGAAGTCTTTCATCATCCCATGCCTTGGAAACAGTAGTCAACCCTCCCTGTAATTGGATAGGAATCATAACATTATATGGATCTTGATCATCCCATCGGATATTTGATAAAACATCAAGACCATTAAATAATACAGTTGTTCGTTTGCAAATACTTTGATCCTCACGTAAAGACCCTAATACACTCAATATATTTGTTTTAACTTCCTCAAATTTAGTAGCTGCATCAAATGTTATACGTTTTGCGAGAGCTGCTTGGATCCATATACAGGTAAGAGATTGAAAGACATACATTGCTAGAAATGGAGCTGACCCTAATACTGGTGGGACTGAATTCATTGCCAATGAGTATAAGCAGTCCGATAATGCTTGACTATAAGAAGCTAAACGATTCAAGACGGAATTTCGCATTGCAATAATTTCATTTTTCACTTCAAAAATACTGTTCTTAAAATCCGATTCTTTCTTGATAAGACTCAGAACACTCTGGGTACATAGTTTGATTAAGCAACCGTATAGAGCCAATTGACCATATGGTAATAGCTTTCCTTCTTGATCATCTACAAGTTGTATATAATTTAGAATGTGTTTCTCAAGGTCATTAAATTCATTTGCCATAGCTTTAGGACTAACTTTACAATCGACAAGAACCTGAGTTTCTTTATAAAACCATAGTACCTTCCATCTTCGATTCAATTTAAAATCGTAATCGAAACATATATCATCCCCAGAATGAGTATTACTAGGTATTGACGATGATAATGAGCTATTGTTGGTATTAGTGGTTGTCGGCATGGGATTCTTAGGTATAGATGATTCCGGCTTAGATAAAAGTAATAGAGTACCTCTGCGATTCGTAACGGAGCATAAAGTTGTTTCTAAACAACATAGAGCAACCCAAGTCTTATCATACTGAGCTCTTTTTCCTTCAATTGGACTCATATATTTTGGTGGAACAACCAAAGCATTATAAATGCCCAGTGCTTGATAAAGAGCCTCCCAAGCTTTTTCATTCACTTCCATATGAAGATAATAATGAGATCTAAGAATCATAGCTTGAAGATTTAGAAGCGTATAAGCATTTTGACCCTCAGAACATTTTAAATGAGCGGCAAATAGTTCACCAGCTAAAGTTAACCGATTTCCTTTAAAATCAGATGCAGTTGAAACTTGGATTCCACGACGAATAATTATGCAAGCACTCATAATATATAGAAGAGAAAGAGAAGTAAAATCTCTACTAGCATGTCTTTCTACTACAGCATGCATTAAAACATCTTCATTTAAAAAGAAGCTCCATTCGGAGTTTTGAAAGAATTTTACAACACAAGTTGATAAAAGTTTAGAAGAAATTTTTGAATGAATTGAATTAGAAGAATCTGGAGATGATTGATGGTGGTTTTGTTGATTGAGCTGGAACTGTTGCTCTTGAAGAGTTAATGATTGATGTAATGATTGTAAAGAATCTAATGGCTGTTGTAATGAGTATTGTTGTTGTGACGACGACGATGAAGGTTGATTTATTGTTGTGGTTATTGTTTTCTCACGACGACGCTTTCTATGATAAGATATAGTTGTGCTATGAATAGATTCTTCTTCATCGGTGTCATGTATTCTCGGATTTACAATTTCTCCCGTCATCAGCTGTTCTGATTCACCCATTTCGATGGCACATAAATGACCAATTTTCCTTTGAACGCAATTGGAGCAAGGGCCATGACCCAGTTTCATGTAATCACATCTTCTCTTAAGTCTTCTACAAGATGTACAAGCAGTAAGGAATCTAGAAGCTCTAGTCATGGTAAAGTAAGCCTAAGAACAAGTGTGGAGAATCAAGCTTCTAAATCTGGAGAATCAAGCTTCAAAATCTGAAGAATCTTGAAACCTGGAGAATCTCTAAAACCATCGTTGAAAGCTAAAGTAAGTTAAGTAACTCGAAATGCTCTGAAATAAAACCTGCACGACTGAATATTATAATGAACCTTTAATATATCCTGCAGACAACACTATAAATATTTGTGATTCATTAAAATTATGAAAGTAGAAATATATCTTTATTCTTTAAAAAGCGGATCTGCGGATCTCCCTTAATTTATATAACAGTTGTTAACATAAATAACATGCATTGCAATGGCTACAGATCCTGGATTTAGAGTGCAATTCAAGCAGTAAAAATATAATGCGGGTATCGAGCTATGTCTTGTTGAAAAAATAAAATAATTTTGTAATGTCGTCTGTAGATCACTAGATCTAAGTTAAGTTACTGTTAACAACTTATTACTGTGAGGCTTGTACATCGTTAGATTCGTTACGTGGGACAGCGTAAGTTAACGTTACCACCAAATTAACCGCGTTTCGAGTTCAACGTAACATTTCTATATGTAGAGATGATCTTCACTTTCTTGACGTTTGCGATAAGATAAGGCTGGACATAGAAGGAAACGCTGCTGACAGACTCAAAGAAACGTTTTAATCAAAGATATAAATACAAAAATAAATGTTATACGAATATCTAAAGGATCAAATATGTTCATCTTTTCACAATCATAATAAGCATGATTCGTTGAAGACTCTGAAAAAAATTGTGGGTGCCGTGTAGGCGGAGTTCCTGCAAGAGCGGAATTTCCGCTAGTATAGGAAGAGTCAGTTCTCTCCGGATACCGAACGGCCGTCCAACAATAGTTAAGTCTGTTATACTAACTTCTGTGTAATATATTAATTGTTAGTTTTTCGTTAATTCATCAGAGTTGGTGTAGCTTTCCATTTAAACCTTAGTTTTAATAGTTAATATGATTACTCAAGCCTAGACCTCTACGGATCAGCAGTTGAGAAATGACTCATTAAGTTAGCTTAACAATTATTAAATATCTTCTCTATATATCTTAAGTTAACTGTTAGACTATGTAATCATCGATATAAACTAATCAACAGCAAGTGGAAAACTATCATCAGAAGTGACTTGACCAAAGCAAATCAGGATCTGGGGCAGAGCCCGAGCCGCCGAAGGCAAAATGTGCTGACAAGATGGAACTTCAAGGTCTGGGATCATATTCTCTCATGCGATTTATTATTGCTTGAATTATCGCTGCGGACGAGGTATTAAAAATGGATTTTAAATCTGACTTGAGGCTCCCATGAAATAAAGATTTATCCCCCAGAATTGGATTATAGCACCGTAAGAGGTCTGAATTAGTTATAAAGGAGCCTGAACTGGCTAACTTAACAGTTATAACCTTCGAGCATAGGGGTCTAGGGCTATCTAAATTACCGCCGCCCAAAATAATAATATTGATATATAAATTAACTCTTTATTTCTCTTCAGTTAACTCTTTTATACTGTTATTTCTTAATGATTCAAATGCTTGACGATATTCCTCTTGTTGAGATGGGAACTCGGCAATCCGCCGCCTAATACTCTCATTTTGAGCAATTTCACTAGCAGTTTGAAACATTTGTTGAGTCCAATTAGGATGAATCTGATTCGCTTCTTGAGTAATTTCACCAATCTCTAAATCTAATAATTTTTCCGATGTGGTAAACCTTTTCCAAATATCGTCCCCTACAGATCCACGTTGATGAAGAGTAGTCAAAACCACTTTGGATTCCTTCATTCTAATCAACTGTCTAACATCTTCAGCAGCCCATTTTAAAATTGCTGCCTTCAAAATATTCTCTGGAATCTTCTGTGAACCAGAAGTAGATGCATCTTTCAAAGAATAATAGAGATCTCTTGCATAATTTTGTTCATACCACGGTTGAAGTTTAGCAATCGCACCTAAAGATTCGTTAGAGTGTGAATACAGGCAGCTGACCGGGGTGTACTTACTCATCTTCTTCTTTCGGTATACTGAAGAAAATATCACCAGAGCACTCAAGAGTACTGCAATATATATAATTGGCGTTAATACGGAAATCTTTCCAGCCATTGTTGCAGAACGGACTATTAGTATCTATATTATTAAGGTCGAAAGAGAAGACAGAATCGAATTCGAGCCAGAAGGAGTCGAAGTCTAATATCTGGCAAAATATGGATTCATGCATGCGCGCGTGGGGCGGGAGCGGCTCCCTAGAGTCACGTGTGCCTATGCAGCTAACTACGTTGTCCTAAGTGGTGAATTCAGGGCTGGAATCTAGAAACTGAAGCGAAACAAACTTTACATTGAAATTACGTAAGCAATCCAGTGTTCCACGTATTCTTTGAAGGGCGAGGATCGAAGTAGATTTAACAAATAATAAATAGATATACCTAGATCGATCGATCGATCGATCCCAAGCGCGCGCGGCTCTCTAAAGTCACGTGTGGCGACAGAGCTAAATTTAAGAGTACTACTGTACTGACCTGTAGATATACCTATAACTGAATCTATAGATCCTTTCTAATTAACCTGTGCCCCCTGACTAGGCTATCTTCGTAAACTACGGAAGAATTAATCTCAAAATGATCGAATAAGTTAAATTATATAGTTTTTGAAAAAAGAGAGATGAAATAACCTGGTAACGTTACAGTTACTACACTGTCAGAACATAAGTTAATCAACAGAAGAAATAATAATCACAATATCATAATAACGAAAAAACGATATAATGAGGCTAAAATTAATAACTTTAAATTATTAAAATATATCAACGAGAGAAATAATAATCAAAATATCACAATAGCGAGATAATCCAAAAATCTAACTGAATGAACTGCGATAAGTACAGTACTAGATCGTGAACGTCATTTTCATTTTGATTTTCATTAGAATCTGACCGATTCAGGCATTCATTTAGTGTTTTAATTACCACATATTAGTTGATCTTGTGATTTTCTATTTCATTTTATTTATTTATTTATTTTTTTGTGGAGAATTCTGTTGGATTACCTATATTATTCGTAAATATCAATGTCATCATCATGTCAACTGCTCTATTGAATCTTTTATTTGCTCAAACCATTTATGGACAAATATTACGAGATGATGATGAAGGAAGGAGTGGAGGTGGTATTATCTCATCGAATGATGGTAAATCTAGATCGACATCTGTAGATTTTATTCCTTCGAATACTAGTACTTCTTCTACACCGTCTTCTGGTCCAACACCTACCGCCACAGCTTCACCAATTCCATATCGTTTTATTCGATTATCTAATGATTTAAGAGCCCATCCATTAAACAATAGTAAATTCAATCTGAATCCTCAAGCATGTCAAGCACTTTATTCTGCTCTTCTACCGTCTAATCCTTTAAAACCTACGGTAGAAATGTTACAACCTCTTCTAACGAAATTATATGAATCATATAAACGTGATGTTATTATTCAAATAAAAAATGATGAACAGGAATATAGGAAAAAGTTGAGAGAAGTTGACTTAATTGAAAAAGGGAAATGGGATACTGAATTAATTCGGGAGGTTGATCGTGATAAATCTCAAGCCTTACAACAGCAGCAATTAAGATTACAGAAGCAATTAGAATTACAACAGAAACAGGAGCAAGAAAGAAAACTTCAATTACAAAGACATCAATTGCAAATGGAGAAGCAGCTTAAACTCCAACAAGAGCAGATGAAACAGGCGCAAACTCATGCGCAAGCACAAGCTCAGACTCAGGCTCATGCTCAATCTCAACTTCAATCTTCTTTAGTCCATGGTGGTGGAACTCAAATCCAGAGTCAATCTGAGTTGTCTCAATCAGAGTCAGAGTCAGAGTCAGAATCAGAATCAGAATCGGAATCAGAATCAGAATCAGAATCAGAATCTCCAACTCAAAATAAGAATGCAAATCAAACTCAGATTATTAAGGACCAGACTCGTACTGACGAGGTCCCAGTGAAGTCGATTTCTATTCCCTCAGAATCTGGTGAAATTAAACCTCAAGAAGTGGAATCGGAAGATGAAGAAGAAGGTGAAAGCGAAAGCGAAAGTGAAAGTGAAAATGAAAGTGAAAGTGAGGGCGAGAAGGAAGAAGCGGAAGAACACGAGGAGGAGGAAGAGGAAGTGAAAAACGAACCTGAAGAAAAGGCTACCGAAGTTAAAGAAAAAGAAGTGTCTGAAAAAGTGGAGCTAGGGAAGAAAGGTGTAGAGGAAGAGGAAGAGGAAGAAGAGGAAGAGGAGGAAGAGGAGGAAGAGGAGGAAGAGGAGGAAGAAGAGGAAGAAGAGGAAGAGGAAGAAGAGGAAGAGGAAGAAGAGGAAGAGCGGGGAGAATATGAAAGGGAAACCAAGGAGGATAAAGGTGAAGTAGAAAAGGAGATTGTAGAAGATAAAGTCTCAGTTGAAGCTGATTCCAAGCCACAGAATCTGAAGACTGTTATTCAGGAAGAAACTGTCATAGAGAATGTAGCGCCTGTTACAGAGAAAACGGATAATGAAGATGAAGAAATGGAAGAAGCGGAAGAAGCGGAAGAAGAAGAGCAGGAAACAATAGTAGAACAAAAAGTGAAAGAAGAGGGGGAAGAGGGAGAAGAAGAGGATGAAGAAGGAGAAGAAGGGGAAGAGGAAGAAGGAGAAAGAGAAGAAGAAGAAGAAGAAGAAGAAGAAGAAGAAGAAGAAGAAGAAGAAGAAGAAGAGAAGGAAGAAGAGAAGTTAGAAGGGAAAGCCGAAAAGAAAGATGAAGAAAAGAAAGATGAAATTGAAGTAGAAGAAAAGACAGAAGATGTAAAATTAAACCAGGTGGAGGGCAAGGAAGAAGAAGAAGAAAAGGAGGAGGAGGAAGAGGAAGAGCAGGAAGAAGAAGAAGAAGAAGAAGAAGAAGAAGAAGAAGAAGAAGAAGAAGAAGAAGAAGAGGAAGAGGAGGAGGACGAAGAAAATAAGGAAGAAGAACGGGGAGAAGAATCAGCTGTCGTCAAACAACTGGAACCAACCGCATCCAAAGATGAAAATGAACCAGAATCTGATGTAGAAATGAAAAATGAAGGCGATGAACAACCTCTAAGTGAAGGTGATGGAGAAGCATCAGAATCGGAGCATAATTTTAAAGTCCAACCTCGTAAGACTCGTAGCTCACGTCGAAAACTCCCAGAAGAACCCTCTACTACAACAAAAGCCTCATCTGCAAATCCTTCATCTAATAATAAACGTAAGCGTGGCCCATCTCCTTCACCGGCTCGACCATCTCGTCGGTTCGCTTCGTTAGTAAACCCGCTTATATCTGATATTATGTCTAATAAGTCGGCATCATTCTTTTCCCATCCTGTTAATCCTAATGTTGCTCCTGGTTATTATGATCTAATATATTCTCCTACAGATCTTCGCACTATAAAGGCGATGGTTAAAGATGGTACGATTAAAAACACTGCTGAATTAGAACGAGAACTAGAGAAAATGTTTGCTAATGCTGTTATGTATAATGGATGGGATAGTGATATTTCAATGTGGGCACGAGAAATGCAACATGATACTGAAACAATGATAGCATTGTTCCGTGGTGCAGAACGAAAAGAGCGTGGCCGTAGTAATAGTGCTACTCCTACAGATGATGAGCCGGCCACTGCAGCTAGTAGTATAAAAAGGAGAAAGAAATGAAGAATGGAGAAATAGCCCATTATATTGTATTATATTGTATTATATTTTTTTATTTAATTTGATTTAATTTAATTTAATCAGATCATGAAAATCTCCTCGAATGAATGTGGATTGGTCGGCATCCTCGGTTTGCTCTGATTAATTCCAGCAATTGGGTTTGCACCGAGACCTCATTCGACCCGAGCTAAACAAGGGACGGAGACTTCAAGCAAAGCGAGCTCTTGGTTTGGGGAGTTATCGCCTGCCGGAAGCAAAACGGCAAAAGGGAAGACATCCCCGAAATGAGATACTGAACTTTAAAAGTTGGATTCTTCTTAAATTTTCCTACATAAGGACCACAACATTCCAGTATTAATTAAAATACTCGAGAAGCTCCGGCCAAATTACCGATAAAAACATGGGCTGCTGGGCCGCTGGGCTGCTGGGCGCTGCCTGGGCATAATCACGGGATTCACGACCCTAAGCATATATATAGCTAGCTAGCTAGCTAGCTAGCTCACAATCTCCAGGCCTTTCTTTGGTGCGAGAACAGGCTGATTTTAATCCTCTAAAGAAAGGCTTTGGCGGTGGTTTTTGAGCCTCAGAAGGAGGTTTTTCCCTTAAGTGGTGAATTCAGGGCTGGAATCTAGAAACTGAAACGAAACAAACTTTATATTGAAACTACGTAAGCAATCCAGTGTTCCACCTATTCTTTGGAGGGTGAGGATCGAAGTAGATTTTAATAATAATAATAATAATATATGCGCGCGCGAGCTAGCTAGCTAGCTAGCTAGCTTTGTGCGCGCGGCTACGCCATACGGCTGTGTAGATCAATCATCAACGGTTATCAACCGGACTCAATTATTAATAATCATTCATTTTTGGCGACCTTATAAATATCACCAATTGATTCCGTGGTTTTACAGGTACCCATCATCATTCTTCAGTCTTATAACGTTATTGATCCAGCAAGGCAATTGTGTTGCTTAGAATTGTTTGAGGTTTATTTCAATTGTAAAGGATTTAATTGAATCAATCTCTGCTTTACAGAGTAGTTTTGTATATCTGTTTCGATGATGGTATGTTAAGTTGGGGGGTCACAGCTATCTAAGAGGCAAATGGGGTCAGAATAAGAGCGAATCCAGCTGGCAGCGTTGGATGGATCAAGCCATCTGGTCCGATCAGCTTCGGGGTCTAGGTAGAGAGAGACCAGCTTCCATACCGGAAGTTGAAATGAATCTTGGACAGCCCCACTAAACATAGAACGAAGCGAGGTATGGAAGACGACAATCACAGCTCTTTAATTCAGTTACTAACAGTTGTGATTTTTTAGATTCTCAGATTTAGATCAAAAGATGGATCATATAGAGTGAATGCTGAATCTTCAGATCGATTTGGTGATATTTTACAACAGTTGGCAGGTCAGATTCCTAGTACCGTCCATAATGTTAGAATATCCACTCAACCATCTCAAACTGGTGAACCTGTTGAGACCCTTGTAGATAGAACTATTGGTGATCTTGGATTGAAACATGGAGATATGTTGTTTTTGACATACGATGTTGATAATGCCGTAGCTGTTACTTCATCTGAGGCTGTGGCTGTGGCGAAATCAGCTCCATTGACTGCAGAAAAAATCTTTAAAACGGTTAAACAGCTTCCAATTGATGATCTTCTAGATTCACAAGATGGTAAAATTAAAAGACCTCGAGATCCTAAAATGTGTCGGCATGGAGATAAAGGAATGTGTGATTATTGTATGCCTTTAGAACCATATGATTTAGGATATCAGCAAGAAAAAAATATCAAACATTTATCATTTCATGCTTATTTAAAACAATTAAATGCTGCTGCTAATAAGACCGGTGGTGCTACTAAAACAACTGGTAGCAGCAGTGGTAGTAGTGGTGGCAGTAGTTCTGGAAATGGGTCATCTTATATGTCACCATTATCACAACCTTTTTTCAGTGTTAGATCTAAGTGTCCTTCTGGTCATCCTCCTTGGCCAAAAGGAATCTGTTCCAAATGTCAACCATCAGCAATCACTTTACAGCAACAGCAGTTTCGTATGGTTGATCACGTTGAATTTGCTGATTCATCAATAGTAAATTCATTTATAGAATGCTGGAGATTATCTGGTGCACAAAGAATTGGTTATTTATATGGTAAATATGAACCTTATGAGGCAGTACCTTTAGGTGTAAAAGCTGTAGTTGAAGCTATTTATGAACCTCCTCAAAATAATGAAGTTGATGGTGTTACTTTAAATTTCCCTTGGACAGAAGAATCTGTAGTTGATAGAGTTGCTACGTCAGCTGGATTACAAAAAATTGGTATTATTTATACTGATTTATTAGATGCTGGCAAAGGTGATGGATCTGTAGTTTGTAAGAGACATGTGGATTCATATTTTTTATCATCATTAGAAATCTGTTTTGCTGCGGATCTGCAGAATCGAAACCCTACACCTTGTAGATGGAGTGATACCGGTGAATTTTCATCCAAATTTGTCAGTTGTGTTATTACAGGAAATAGTAAAGGTGAAATTGATATTTCGAGTTATCAAGTATCGGCTAATGCTGAAGGTTTACGTAAAGCTGATTTGATTGAACCATCTACAAATCCATCAGTTATGAGAATTAAAGAACCGACCAAAACTCGTTATGTTCCTGAAATATTTTATAAAAGGATCAATGAGTATAAATTAGCAGTTCAAGAGAATGCTAAACCTGCTTTCCCTGTGGAATATTTATTAGTTACTTTGACACATGGATTCCCTGATACTCCTAAACCATTATTTAAATCTTCAACACCTTTCCCAATTGAAAATAGAAATCATCTTGGTACTATACAAGATTTGAGAGCTATAGGTAAACATTTAAATTTGACCAAAAACAACAACGAGAATACTTCTCTCGATCTTGTTTCCGATTTTCATCTCCTTGTGTGTATAATTAATTTGGGTGTCCTTAGTGTGGATGAGGGAACCCTTTTAGTCAAAGTAGCTATAACACGCAATTTGGAGGATGGATATATGTTATTGCAATCACCCGGATGGCAGACTCTAGTTACGATTATCCGTGAATCTGTATAAAATACATATACATAGTTAAAAAGAATAAATTAAAAGAAATTGTCTGCTTCCGGTCTCGGTGCTGATTATTCGGCTGTTAGCGATTTTTTCCTTACCGGATCCAGGATCCTAGTGATGCCAAGGGTCGCCACCTCGGATTCTAGTGGCCTTTCGAAAAGACAGTGTGCCACCATGAATATTACGAAAAATGTTTAACGGAGCTTCTAAGATAACTGATGTGATTTGATATTGTTCAATAGCTAACCATCTATGTGTGGTCTTACAAAGATCAAGTATTTTGCGGCTGTCATTGAGCGGCGCGGATGCTTTTAAATTTCTTGAGCTCTATGACGTGTCTGCCTTCGCGTATTCATTGCCTGTAACATTCTTCCTAGGTCGTCACAGTCCTAAGTTCCGAAAGTTTGAAATGTCAGCATTTGTTTAACAATCATCAATAAATCGCGTACGCCATTCTCCAGACAGTCCATTAAACTCGTCTCCCTTTGTCAATTCTGGATATAAATCTAATTTGAACCCGTTAATAACTTATAGATAATTGTTTTCATTATTCGCGATACACAACTTTTGAACGTGTAGCCAAACTGCTGTCACAGACAAAATAGTCTCTATTCTTGTTGAGGAGTTCATCCCAGGCCCATCGTTCTCCAGAAAAAACGTTAGTCAGCCGAAAGAGAGATAGATGGAAATATGTCTCACTCGCTCAACAAATAATCGAACGCCACATTCACTTGAGATTACTGAGAATTACTTGGCGATATCTGAGTCCAGCTGAGAGAGAGGTTGAAAATAGTCATCATCCACGTTCTCTAATCTACACTTGCTTCATAATCTCAGGAGCAAATTCTGAGTAAAGTAATTAGGTATACCAAATTCCAATAGCTTGCCATTAGAATTGATGTGATTGTAATGGTTATAACGCTGCTTGAAATACAGTATATTGAATTCGTTGACTCTCAAATTGCTATTGTGAAGCAGTACAAATAATATTTTATTTAATTGGTCCAATTCTTGTTCAGTGAACAATTTCAACTAAGATTCCCTTGAATTCAGTAGAGTCTAACTTCTGATCTCTATTGCTTATCCATACATGAAAGCATAAAGTACTCAATACCAACAAATCTATGCCCGGCATGCCGCTCAAGATGTTTTATACCAAGGTGAATTAATTGATAATTGAATTTAGAAACAAATTTAAGTAGTTTCTCATTAGAATTGATCTGATCATAATAAGTAGTTAATTTGTAAAAGAACTTACTTGATCTGATATGAGAATATATATACCGCGGTAAAGTTGTTCCGTGTAACTGATAAGAGAGAATATATCAAACTTCCCGTTGTCACTACTCTGGATCCATGGATTTGTTCATACTCATAACCCCCTTCTGTAATTTACTTTGCTTTTATTTTGATTTTTCCAAGTTCCACTTCTACTCTGTCGCCTTTTGCCTCAGATTGCCTGGCTCAGTCATTCGCCTCTTCTACAGACGACCCCATCAGCTCGAACTTCACATGTTCGAGATCTTCGTTAACAGCGAGCTTGGATTAGAGAGGTTTGACTGTTAGTTCTGAAAGTACCCCAGTTTAATGAAGTGCTTCGATTAGAGAGGTTTGACTGCATATGCGCAATTATGCATTCGTAATGCACGCCTAAATTACGCGTTAAAACAGATGGAATATAAAAAGGCACCTGGATCCTGTCGTTTTCCCATTCCCATT
Source organism: Sugiyamaella castrensis (assembly GCA_030583505.1). Lineage (NCBI taxonomy): Eukaryota > Fungi > Ascomycota > Dipodascomycetes > Dipodascales > Trichomonascaceae > Sugiyamaella > Sugiyamaella castrensis. The sequence goes on from JAJMIF010000118.1 coordinate 61,188, forward strand.
CCCATTTCTCTTCTTATCTTTTTTTTTTCTTCGTCTTGACCCTTAAGGCGGTCAATGCCAAAAATAGCAGTAATGAACCTTGAAAGTAAATAAATTGCTATAATAAAACTTCATTTCTCTCCCAAAAAAACTCTATTGAGCTCTTCTGTTGGATCAATTCACTGAGTTTCTGGTCCTCTCGCTGAAATGCTGAACTAATATTAGAACTAACAATTGTGGTGTAGCTCTTGGAACCAAGAAAAATTTCCTTTGGCGAAACCTGCTTTGTGTTTGGCCATCTCCCCTAGACCGGTTGTTCCCCGCTGTTATGATGCTCGTGGTTTCCCGGGGCGTAGTCTAGACCCTGAATATCTGGAGCAGACCTCTCCAGGCTCTTCATTCGCTTCTCGCGGCTGTGTTGAACCTCCTCCCGTAACTCTCACCAGCAGCTGGACAACACCAGTGTCTCATGGAGTAATAATAATAATAATAATAATAAATTGGTACCTAGGCGCGCGGGAATCCTAGCGGCTTAGCAGAGTTACAGTTACCTTATTAGCTAACTGTTAAGCTCAGCTGGACTGTTGGACCGCGTATTACATAATTCTACATGATGATCTCTATTCAATATGGTTCCTGCATGCATCTCCTGATCCTTTGGTGGCCCAAGCATATTTGTTTCATGGCACTGGAATAACAACCAACGCTAAACAAGAAACCCAGTGGGTCAAATAAAACGGTACTAAAACAACCAGCGCAGGGTTACCGAGCGGGTCTAGCTGAGAGTAGCATACTGCGTCAAAGGAAATTCCTTGAGAAAAGATGCGAGGTGACGGAGACCGTCCCTGGTGCAAAGCACCCGACGGGTTGCGTGCTCTTGCTCGTTGACAGAGTCAAACAAAAGGTGTGGTAAAGTTAACGTTATGGACAGGTCCACTCCGCATAGGCAGGTTGGCGCCGGGTCCGAAGCCCGGCCAGGTAGAAAATTGCGCCCCAACTGCGTAGTATGACGATAATAATAATAATAATAATAATAATAATAATAAATTGGTACCTAGGAATCCTAGCCACGGCTAATAATATTCTATTAAAAGACAGTAACTTAATTGCTATTGCTCTAAAAAACCGGACGGCCTTGTGGCCTAGACGGTAGGAGGTCAAACAGGTGTGATGGCATATTGGCATATGGAGGTGCTTACGACCAGACGCCGGTTTGACTCTTCAGGACGGTAAAAAGTACTCGTATTGAATACGAACACGTATGTGGGTTTATATTATTGTAAAAACGTCTTAATAGTGTATGCTGATATAAGAATAAAGATTTTAAGAAAAAAAAAAAAAAAAAAAGCTATTACTCTGACTTACCTACATCCCACCTCAGTCTTTTGCGTGTAACATTAACTATAACGGTGCGCAATAGTTCTACCTCTCTTTCAGTCTGCCATGTCAGACCATTTCAAAAAATAAACGCGTTTCGATGTTTGTCCCAACTACTGTGACAACATTTAGTTAATGTCTCTTTCCGTTCCTCCCGTGACGTAGCCCCGGCTTGCTCGAACTAAACGTTAAAATACTACCAAGCGAAGCGAGCAACAAGGCTGCAGCAAAGGAATTTTTTTTTTTTTTATCTTAGATATTGATTAAGTATAAAATTTATAAAATAATTATTAAATCATAACACAAATCCTACATCTAACCAATCGTTTAAGGCCGGGGCCCTACTATCGCACTCAGGTTTGTCTATCGCACTCAGGTTTGTCTAGCACACTCTAGACCTGCTTCTTCCATCTATGGATCATCTAAATGATACAAGGAAAAACTTGGCGGCTCATCATACATAGGGTTGAGGTAAATTTATTAATCTAGACAGAAAACGGCTGATTTTTATGTAATAGGCTTAGGGTACTCCGTAGAAGATTCGAGACGTCGTGAAAAAAAAAATTAACCGACTTTAAACTTCACCACCACCAAATCTCTTCTATTTTATATATATAGTTGAAGAACTCAGACCAAGAGAAGGAGAAAAAAAGAAAAAAAGAAAGGAAGAAAAAAGAAAAGGAGATTTTAGGATATCCTCTTGTATATTTTTTTAGTTGGTAGTTGATCGTTACTATCATATCATCTCATTCAAATCTTATTAAATCAAACATCATGAGTACACCATTTGGAATCGATTTTGGTAACTTTAGCTCCATAATTGGAGTAGCTAGAAATAGAGGTATCGATGTTGTCGTTAACGAAGTTTCTAATCGTTCAACTCCCTCTTTAGTTGGTTTTGGCGTCAAATCTAGATTCTTAGGTGAAGCAGCTAGAAGTAATGAGATTTCTAATCTTAAAAATACCGTTGGTTCTTTGAAAAGAATTTTGGGCCGTAAATCAAATGATCCTGCCTTGGATGTTGAGAAAAAATTCTTCACTAGTGAATTAGTTGATGTCAATGGTTTAGCTGGTGTTAAGGTCAGATTCCAAGGTGAACAAAAAACTTTTAATTCAATTCAATTGGCTGCTATGTATTTAAACAAATTAAAAAGTATTACCATTAATGAAGTCAAAAATAATGTTTCGGATGTGGTTTTAGCTGTACCTGTTTGGTATTCAGAAGTTCAACGAAGAGCTATTGCTGATGCTGCAGTTATTGCTGGTTTAAATCCAGTTCGAATCGTTAATGATTTAACTGCCGCTGCCGTTGGATATGGAGTTTTTAAGAATGCTGATTTACCGGAAGATAAACCTCGTAATGTTGCTATTGTCGATTTTGGTCATTCTTCTTTTAGTGTTACTATAGCAGCGTTCAAGAAAGGTGAACTGAAAATCTTATCTACTGCTTATAATAAAGATTTTGGTGGAAGAGATGTTGATTTATCGATTGCTTATCATTTTGGTAAAATTTTCAAAGAGAAATATAACATTGATATTACTACTAATCCAAAAGCTTTTTCAAGAGTTTTAACTCAGGCTGAAAGATTGAAGAAAATTCTTTCTGCTAATTCTTCTGCTCCTTTTAATATTGAATCATTAATGAATGATATTGATGTTTCTTCTAGTATGACTCGTGATGAACTTGAAGAATATATTCAACCCTTTTTGGCTAAGATCCCTGAACCGATTGAACGGGCTCTTAAATCTGCTAAGTTAACTAGTGACGATTTGGAGTCTATTGAAGTCATTGGGGGTTCTTCTCGTATTCCTTCCGTTAAAGAAAAAATCTCAGCAGCTTTTAATGGTAAACTTTTATCATTTACTCTTAATCAAGATGAAGCAGTTGCTAGAGGTGCTGCTTTTATTTGTGCCATTCATTCTCCAACTGTAAGGGTTCGTCCTTTTAAATTTGAAGATCTTAATATTCATAGCGTTACCTTTTCTTGGGAAAAAGTCGAAGGAGAAGATGTTAATGAATTAGAGGTTTTCCCTGCTGGTGGTTGGTTCCCTAATACTAAAGTTATTACTTTATTCCGATCAAATGATTTTGATCTTGAAGCTCGTTATACTCATCCTGAATCACTTGAGCCAGGTCTTAATCCTTGGGTTGGTAAGTGGACTATTAAAGGTGTTAAACCATCTGAAAATGGTGAACCAGTAGCAGTTAAAATTAAGCTTCGACAAGATCCTAGTGGGTTCTATAATGTTGAATCCGCTTATACTGCTGAAGAAAGAACTATTGAAGAAGTAATTCCTGATGATGAAGTTAGTGCTCCTGCTTCTGGTGTTGCTACTCCTGCTTCTGGTGTTTCTACTCCTGTTGAAGGTGAAGAGGAAAAGAAAGAAGAAAAGAAACCTAAAACTCGTACTGTCAAGAAATGGTTTAAGAAAGCTGATCTTAATATTATTCATGCTCATACTGGTCTTGATGAGGCAAGTCAAGCATCACTTCTAGAACTTGAAAATCAATATACTGCTGATGATAAACTTGTTGCTGATACTGAGGATCGTAAGAACGCCCTTGAAGAATACATTTATGATATTCGTGGTAAAATCGATGATATTTATGCTGATTTTGCTTCTCAAGACGAGAAAACTAGACTTCGTGATAAAGCTGATGCTGCTGAGGAATGGCTTTATGGTGATGGAGAAGATGCTACTAAGGCTCAATATATTGCCAAATATGAAGAATTGGCTGCAATTGGTAATTTGATCCGTGGTAGATATCAAAGTAAGATTGAAGAAGAAAAACAAGCTAAAGTTGCTAAACAGGAAGCTGAGAAGCAAAGAATAATGGCTGAGAAATTACAAGCTCAGAAGGCAGTTCAAGCTGCTGCTGCTGCCGAGGCTGCTACTAAGAGGGCTGCTGAAGAAGCTGCTAGTAAGGACGCTGATGGCGATGTTACAGTTGCTGATGAAAATTAAGCAGGTATATCATAAAGAATCAACAAAAAATTAATTTGTTATTTTGCTTTATAAGGGAAGGCAGTAATAGAACTAAAGTAAATGAATATATATACATATACTAATAAGCCATTATTGATAAAGACGTGCCATTGCCTCGGGCAGTTGGCGATCTCCGCAGCGGGGCCTATGTTACTAGGTCTGTAAATATTACTATTAATTTCTACAAGTATTTAGTTTACACTAATGGAAAGCAGCAGTATCCACATTACCTGCTAATAATGAAACAATATTTTCTTCTAACCTTTCATTAACAGTATCTTCAAGATGTTTCTTAGGATCTTGTTTACCCACATATCTTGTCTTAAGTTGATCCTCTGTAAGTTCCTTTTCTTCTTTGACACGTATTGTATATTGATCAGCAAGTTTAACCATTTGCTTAACAGATTCCAAATTATCATGCTCATGAACAGAATAATCTTTAAGTTCTAAGCCAGAAGCCCAATCACTTTTATGAAGATTAAGTAACATTGTTTCTTCTAATGGAGTCTTTTTATAATTGATATTAATTGAATAATAATGACGATTCAATCCATGAATAAGAGCTTGAATTGAGGGTTTATTCAAATGACCTAGATTAGAAGTGGTTTGTCTAGGTTCTTGACCCATCATCAATGATGCAGGATTAATCAATCTAAAAGCATCAATTACCACTTTACCTTTAACTGATTGAATTGGGTCTACGACTACAGCTACAGCTCGCTGATTCAATTGTTCAAAAGACTGTTGAGTATTAATATCTACTGATGATAACCAACATCCAAAACCTGGATGAGAATGATACCATCCAACGACCATTTGATCCCTACCAGTTTGTTTAAGCATATCCATCATTCTAGTTTGAAAGACATCATCTACTGCTTCGACACTAACACCAGTTCCACTCTGAGGCATAGCAAAAACATCAATTACATGAACAGTGAAATCATCAACAAATTCTCCAAGCATAAGTCCCATCTATGAAACGTTAGCAATGAATATCTTCGTCTGGTTCTGGCGGCCGGGGCTCACTTCTCTCGATGTCAAATGCTTCTGCCAAGTGAACCGAGCCTTGGAGGATCTAAGGAAGGCAAAAACGGAAGTGCCCAACCGCCAGAGGAACACCACGTAGGAGCCAGATTCTCAATGACCAATGTTTGAACTTACCACTTCCATTGGAACACCGGCACGACCATGTTTAAGCATCTTCAATAAAGCTAGGGAAGAAATATAAACTGTTTCTGAATTATCAACCACTGGAGAATCTACACCAGGGTGGGCACCCATACCACCACTTTGACCAAGTAAACGCTGAATATGATCCATTTTTTAGACTGAAGATTGAAAATTAAAAAACTTCGGAATTAATGTTACTAATCTGCTCCTCTGAATTACCAATACTGTAATTTATACAAAATTTTTAGCAATCAGAATAAAATCCTAGAAAATATTACGAAAAAAGATAAATTGATACCAAAACAAATAAAAGAGAAATGACTACTTGATCCGATCTGATCTGAGGTTTATAAAGACAGAGCAAAGGACATGATCAATCGAAGAAGTAAAGTTCAAAGTGTGGCGCCCCGGGATGTGATATCTCATTAGTGTGATATTGTGATTATTATTATTATATTGATTATATTTGATTATGCTATTTTTTTTTCGCCCAGGAAATTTCGCCGCGCAGCAATAGCTATAAGTTAACTAGCTAGCTAGCTAGCAGCTGGGACGGAACTTCTAGGAATTTCAACTAATAATTACGTACATAAAACTTAAAAACAAATATACTGATATAAGAATAAATATTTTAAAAAAAAAAAATAAAGCTAAAAAAGGTCTCTCTTCCTGTATCGTACCTACCACTTGGGCATCGACATTCGGTACTATCGGTAGTACATACAGAAGTAATGATTTTGTAAGGAACTGTAGGAAAACTTACGCGTGTAGATACAAGGATTATGGATGATTCTCTGTATATTCAGATCATTGAGATCAGTGTTCTTATCTAAGTTATCTTCGTCATCGAAAAGAAAATTAGGTGACCTTGAAATATAATTACATGATTCGACTGAGAACGAATTCGCGTTTTGTAACTTACCAATAAGTTAACGATAATAATAATAATATAATAATAATAAATTGGTACCTAGGAATCCTAGCCACGGCTGAGCAGAGCTACTGTGAGCTAACCTCAGCCGGACTGTTGGGCCGTATTACATAATTCTACATGATGATCTCTATTCTACATGGTTCCTGCGAGCTACTTCTGAACCTTTGGTGACCCAAGCATTTGCTTCATGGCACTGGAAAAACAACCGACGCTA
>JAJMIF010000119.1:0-16500 GCA_030583505.1 Sugiyamaella castrensis
AAATACAAATAAGGAAGGTGAAAATGATATTATGCGAGATGCGTTCTTGGCAAGATACAAATTAGGAAGGTGAAAATGATTTTGGTGTAAAAAGCCGCACCTTGATGAAATACAAATTAGGAAGGTGAAAATGATGTATGGTTACTCACAGGGTGGCTACTGCAGAGTGTTAGTCAAGGTGAGGGCTAGGCCTCACATAACGTTAATTCTACACATTTACCCTCTGCAACAATATTTTCCACTTATTTGTTCTATTCTGAGATGAGTTTCTCTTTCGGTACTACTTATTCTTCTTCTTACGGTCATCTCTCTTTCTTTCTTTCTTTCTTTTATTTAGCTGCGACAACTTAATTTTTCTGGCTATTATCAAGGACAAATAAGTATGTCGAGCATGCAAAGAACCGGAATATTGTACCAGAGTATGATAAGAGGTATGTTTTTTTATTGTGATAGAATGTTGGTTGATTGGGTGGCTTCTCCCTACATGATCTTTTTGGACTGAACTTCTTCATTGAAGCGAGATCTAGGGCCTAAGATTCCATACGAACCGCCGGATGTAGAAGAGAGGCGATAACGTTTTGTTATGCCTTGGGTTACTGCAGTTGTGTCCATCTCGCTCGAGTAAACCGAGCCGCTGGAGGCATACGGAACGTAATTGCGATCTGAATCTTGGGATTGCAATAGGCGGTGGTTGTCTAAGCTCTCGAGCTGTATATTCGTTAACGCGCACCTCAATTGGCCGAAGTGAGAACTCCCTAACATATTATTAGTTACTCCTCTTTCATGTTTTGGTAAAAGATTGCCGGCGGTGATATGTCTGTATTCCACCAAATCCCGAACGGTACGGTGGACTGGACCTGGATTGAGAGCTATTGGAAGAAATGAGTTGACTACCGTAAATAATACTAAAATTACTACGAGGTTAATATTGGGAAATAGATATCAGTCTTCGACTTCTAATTCAGACAAATCGAAGGAAGCCTCAACAAGTTCCGCGGGTTCTACAGGTTCCACAGGTGCTACAAGTTCTACAGGTGCCACAAGTTCCACGGGTTCTACAGGAGCCACAAGTCCTACAGGAGCCACAAGTCCTACAGGTTCCACAAGTCCTACAGGAGCCACAAGTTCCACAGGCTCCACAGGTACCACATCCACTACAACAGCAGCAAAACCAGCAGCTTCGGAAACCTCTACAACTCCTACTGCGGTTGCTAAACCCACCGAGAAAAAATTGACCTTGTGGGAAAAAGTAAAACATGAAGCTCAACATTATTGGGATGGTACAAAATTACTAGGTTATGAAATCAAAGTTTCAACCAAATTAATGGCAAAAATGGCTGCTGGATACGAATTAACTCGACGTGAAGACAGACAATTGAATAGAACTATTCAAGATTTAATAAGATTAGTACCATTTGCAATGTTTGTAATTGTTCCTTTTGCTGAATTGTTATTACCATTTGCTTTGAAATTATTCCCTAATTTGCTACCGTCCACTTATGAATCCGGTAAAGAAAAAGAAGCTAAACTTAAGCAATTGAGAAAAACTCGTGGCTCGGTATCACAATTTTTACGTCAAACTGTTACTGAGAGTGGAATGGTTTTCCCGGTTGTTGTGACTGAAGAACAAAGAGAACAGTTTTCAACCTTTTTTAAACAAGTTAAATCTAGTGTACAGAGCCCATCTCGGGAATTATTAATTACAGTGGCTCGATTGTTTAAGGATGATATTGTTTTAGATAACTTGTCTAGACCACAATTGGTGGCAATGGCCAAGTATATTAATATTCATCCCTATGGTACCAATGTGATGCTTAGGTATAGTATTCGTCATAGAATGAGACAAATTAAGAGAGACGATCGAGCTATTGATTACGAAGGAATAGAATCATTATCTGTTCCAGAATTACAAAGTGCTTGTGCCTCACGTGGAATTAAAACATATGGTGTTTCACCTGGTAAACTTAGAGATGATTTAGCTACTTGGTTAGAACTTCGATTACATCAAAAGGTTCCTTCGACCTTATTGATTTTAAGTAGTGCTTATAGTTATGGAGAACCAGAAAGTTTGGATTCTTATTATGATGGTATTCAAGCTGTTTTGAGTGCGTTACCAGAAGAATTATATCATGAGGCCGAACTTGAGGTGTCATCTACTGCTGCTACTAATAAGCAGCGTTTGGAAGTTTTGAAAGAACAACAAGAGTTGATCCATGATGAGAATCAAGAAGAAGCAGAGAGTGGGCATGTGATTAAAGTAAGAGATAATCTTAATATTGAAGAAGAATCTGAGCATCCACAAGTTACCGAGCCTAATGCTGGCGCTAAAATAATTGCAGAGGCTGGTTCGGGTTCTTCTAAGGATAAGGAGATTAAGGAGCCTCCTAAAGAAGACAAGAAGAACTAGATAATTATACCAAATTATTTTTATTAATTTTGTTCTGTCATCTTTATTACGTGGCGTATCATCATCATCGATGTCGCATCATCATCAAACTTCACTACAATCATGCTTGTGTATACTAACTAATATGTCTTTTGAAATATTTGTATATATAAATATATAACAATCTTTGGATGGGACACTCACTAACTTTCGGCGGTTTTCTGCGTACGCCGGACACCGGACACCTGGCTCTGGATGTGCTTGAGAAGCAAGCAGTTCTGCGTTTACCTAAGAAGTTGTCCTTCGTCCTCAGTGGGATTAGGAGCTACTGCGAAGGCAGTTGGCAGAGCCTAGGAAGGGGTCTGGGGCTGGAGGCAAACGAGAATGATGAAAAAAAAAGCTATATTAAAATTACAGCATGTTGTTTGTCTATCTAATTTTTTCCTGTACTACCAAAACCACCACTGCCTCTTTCAGTATCATCTAAGGTTTCCAAGACCTGAACCTCAGGAGTAACAATTTTCTCAAGAACCAATTGAGCAATTCGATCACCAGCGGCAATTTGATAATCCTCATTAGAATGATTAAACAATAAAACACGAACCTCTCCTCGATAATCAGCATCAATTACACCTGCACCAGTACTGATTCCATGCTTGACAGCCAATCCACTTCGAGGTGCAACTCTTCCATAAGTACCAATAGGTACGGCAATTGCAATGTCAGTTTTTACCAAAGCACGGTCATTAGCTTTAATTAAAACAGATTCACTACTATAGATATCGTAACCAGCAGCCAAAGCTGATCCGCGAGTAGGTGCTTTAGCTTTATCTGATAGGACTTGAACTTTTAAAGTAGAAACAGTTGGCGATGAAGAGTTTTGAGTCATGATGAATGATCTTATAATATTAGAATAACCGCGACGAATTAGAAAGGAAGTCGTTTTGAAATGACAATAAATTAGATGAAGTAGAAAGAACTAGAAAAAGATGAAGAGGAGAAGTGAAGTGAGGGAAAGTGAATCGCGAGAAACGCGTTCTCGAAATATCAATTTATGCAGGCTATGTAATGCATATTCTAATTAACTTGTAAATTCGCGTTCGTCACGTGGTAGAGTGTATGAGCGCACGTAACCAAAAAAACCAACCACTCAGGTTCTCAATATTGAGTAAAAATCCAAACTATTGTATTATTAAATCAATCTCTTATCAAAGGTTTTGCCGTGCTTCTTTGTCTTTGGTATCCTCGATCCTATTCCAGTACGAGCCAGAGGCACAAATGGCTATTTAGCTCTTAGCTACGTGTCGATATCGATCGGTCGGGCTTTGTTTCTGTCATATGACAATGTGGACGTTATATATATTAAGATTACGTGAATTTTATTACGATAAGAATTAGGTGGACGAATAACAGATAAGTTGAGATAACTTGAGGTGTAGAATTTCAAGAGTAACTATTGGAACTTAAAGTCAAGGTTATCTCTCAAACTTCTTGTCTACAGCTCCGACACTTATCAGATTTAGAGGGATTTAACCTCTCTATATATATTAGAGATGTGAAGTGGCTAGCTGAGATTAACAGCAACTAATATTATTTATATCTATAATCTCGTGTTAGAAGGCCAAGAACCGGTATACCCATGGTGGAGTAGCAACTTCAGTAATATTCTCAGTGAAAACTTAACACTCTGGGATTATGTAATATATGACTAATTATCTGTTATCGCAATCGCGAGATAAGTCGCAAGCACATGATTAACTTTAAATTTCGATTTGATCAAACCGAGGTTTCTTCCTTTAAGCCTCTATAGAGATTTCATCGAAATGAAGATAGAAGGAGATATAATATCGGAAATATTTATTTCTTATTTATTCTATCTCTTTTACAAATGTCTATATCGGACCAGATATGGCATATAGCACCCTTATGTGGGGTAGGAATATTAGTGATATCATCAATAATTTACTCAATACAAAAATTCCAAGAAGGACAAAATTTAATTAAAAAAAGAAATAATTTAAAATCATTATCCGCTTCAATTGGTGATAAGAAGCAGAAGAAGAAGAAGACGAACCAAAAAGGAACAGGGAATTCACAACTCCTAGTTGAAGCATTGAAAACTTTATATACTGAAGGCAGTCCAGAAATTCAAGCCAGTTGTACCGTATTGCTAAAAAAGGTTTTCACATTGAGCGCAGAAACAGTTGGAATACTTCATAACAATCTATCCAATCAAGATATTGACGATAGGGTCAAAGCAGTTGCTATATTACGAGGATTAATGAATGATGATGTTAATGGTAACAAAGGAATTTATGATATATATACTGATAGGAATACGATTGGAAATATTGTTCAGGGATTATTTCTTACGATTAATAATGATCGAAATAAGCCATTAGCACTCGTTCATTTCCGGGAATCCATTACATTGATTGTTGATACTATCGGACGGAATCCTGGAATGATTTATTTTTTCATTGACTCTGGGTTAATAGATGTATTAATTCATTATGACAAGGTAACTCAAGAAGATTGGGGAGTTGTTAGTAATGATGATTTGCCAAAATCGAATTCAGTGGAAGTTAATAAGGAGAGCAGTATTGCCACTATCACCACCACCACCACCACCACGGCTATAAAGAAAACACCATCAGATAACCAATCCCCTTTGGAAACTTATCGTTTACCACTTTTGGCTCAGTATTTTAACACAATGTATAATATACATCGCAATGATATCACGATATTGATGACCACTTTAACTGCTACTCATGAATACTTGAATAAAAAACAAAATTTGAATTTAATAGATTATAATGATCGCAAATTATCCCGTATTTGGACAACTCTTAAGTCTGAAGCGGGAAATATTGTTGCTGAGGCTCCTTATTCCTGGCACCCGATTCTCGAACAAGGTGAGAGCTAGGACCCGGTATGTCTTTATCACGGCATAGTATCTCTTTATTATATATTTGTATTATTTATATCTAATTATTTTTGGCGACATCACGCATCTTATATTTCTCTTGGAAAATCTTTATGTAATCTATTTCATAGTATGACCGATTTATTATTATTAGTACCTCATTTTCATCATCATGTTGCCATGCGTTACATTTTTGCATAAACGGTCCAGTAGAACGTTATCACATTGAAGCATTAACAGTAACCAGCTTTGTACATTGATTTAGTTCGAGCATTTTCAATTTGCCCATATCCAAGACTCTCAGAATATGCGCCATCTTTTTAATGTGACTCGCATCTCGCCCAAATTGATTAGCCCATCTACTTCATCACAATTTCACAAAAACGAATCTCAAAAAAGCCTTGATTTCTGAATTCCCGGCTGCACCCCAGACCTTGTTGCTCGCATCGCTCATGGTCAAGACCGTTTTGAGGAATGGAATGACGGGGTACCTTTTAAATATAAACAACTACAAATATGTTGTAACAATAACTCTGGTGATGATTCATCATCAAATTGTCGGGACTGTAAAGCAAAGAAAGGAGAATAAATGATCTTAATCTCGAGCACTGAGCATACATTGAAATAAATACTGTGCAAAAACCCTGAATGAAAAAAAAGACTTCTAATTAATCAAAGTAACTAAGAGAGAAATTTAGATCAGCCGGGAAAATTCTAGAGCATTTAAGCATTTAGATCATCACATTTGCCCCGGAATGTTGCATAGAGCAACTGCGGGGAATTTCTCTTATCAGATCATATCAGTTAGTATTCTCTTAGCCCCTTTTATATCTGATATATCTTACTCTTCTTATTATCTTTAAACATAAAATGAAATAGATTTATTAAATTTACTGGGAAGATAATCGCTTGGGTTAGATATAGACTTTTTTCGCAGTGTTGTGCACCTGAAAGAACTCTCTGGTCATGCAATGCTGAGCTAATTAAAAAAACACCCACAAAATTGTAACAAGTTAATTGGGAAATAATCAACGTCTACAAGCATTTTGTTCGTTTCGTTCATAGTTAGCATCTACAAATATGTTGAAGAGCATGTTTGCAGTGAAATAGCTAGTTGACTTACTGCCAAACTTAAAGTATTTTTAATTTTTGGTCTTCTCAACCACAAACATAGTTAGTTAAGACCTAGCTAGTTGTAGCTTTTTGGCTGAAGGCTTGTAGTTAGTACCTGTTGGTTAACTTTAATTGGTTAAGACAGTAATGTGATGGTTTTAACCGTTTATGGTCCATCTCCATCTCCCGGAGCTAATTTTCTTTCTTACGTTGAGCATACCAAGATAATTCCTATGACAGATTGAAACTCTTCCTGATCCTTAGTTGGGCAAAAAACAAAAAAAATTTGTAATATCAAATCTGGTTGAAAACAATAAGAATTCCGGACTGAAACGTTCCCCTTTATTTTTCTCAACAATATATATGCGCATAGAAAATGTTTAAGTTCATGTTTACATAATTTTTCAGCTAGTATGGATAAGGTTAGTAAGACAAAAATTTGAGATTTGAAATCTCCAATTAATAATATTGTAACGACGATTACCGATCTCACAAAAAATACCTACTAACCGAAAGTGGGAGTTTCTTCTATGCATGGAAATGCTGTGAATCATCATCTTCTTTAACCTATTTTAGCGTAACTTGCAGTACCTGAACATGCGGTCACTGAAAAAAGGTAACCGGCTCCAAATCAATAAGCGAAGGCTGCAATGCTACAGGCTAGCCACTAGGCAAAGAGACCATCGGCTTCACCAGATATAAATAGAGACCATTTCTTATCGTCAAGTTTGATTTTGTGTTCATCAATTCAATTCAATTGAATTCAGCTCAATCTTCAATCTTGTCATATATTTTCTTTTGTTAAGTTTTCTTGTTAACAATGACTGTAACATCTCAAACTGCTACATTATTTTCACCAATCAAGGTTGGAACTTCTTCTCTCCAACGTGTTGCTATGGCTCCTATGACTAGGTATAGATCACCAAACCATGTCCCTACTGATCTCATAGGCGAATATTATAGTCAAAGAGGTTCTAGACCCGGTACTTTGCTTGTAACTGAAGGAGTTTTTATTGCTCGCCAAGCTGGTGGCATACCTAATGTTCCTGGTATATGGTCTGAAGAACAGATTAATTCTTGGAAGAAAGTCTTTGATAAAGTTCATTCTAAATACTCTTTTATTTATGTTCAATTGTGGGCTCTTGGTCGACAGACTTTTCCCGATAATCTGAAAGAAGAAGGTCCTTACGATTATGTCGCTGCTTCAGATGTCGCCGCTGATGAAAGAGGTATTCCTCGTGCACTAACAAAGGAAGAAATTAAAGAATATATTCAGTTATATGTTCAAGCCGCCAAAAATAGTATTGCAGCTGGAGCTGATTGTGTTGAGTTGCATAGTGCCAATGGTTATTTGCCTGATCAATTTCTTCATGAGAATACCAATAATCGTGTTGATGAATATGGTGGTTCCATTGAGAATAGAGCCAGATTTACTTCAGAAATTGTTGATGCTCTTATTGAAGCGGTTGGTGCTGACAAAGTTGGAGTTACATTATCTCCTTGGAATGATTTTGCCAATATGGAGCCTGGCTTCCCCATTACTGAATGGACTTATGTTGTTACTGAACTTGAAAAGCGTGCTTTGAAAGGTAACTGATTGGCTTTTGTTCATACCGTTCAACCAAGAGTTTCTGGTTTTGACGATCGCGAATCTTGGCATGGTAGCAATGAATTCATTCGTAATATCCGGTGAGGTATTCTAATTAGAACTGGAAATATGGTACCAGTTGCTGATAAGTACACCTCCGAGGATCCCAGAACATTAGTTTCTTTCGGTAGGCATTTCATTGCCAATCCCGGGTTGATCGATTGGAAAAGATGCTTGAGTTAAATGCATATGATAGAGGTACTTTCTACACCTTTGATGCTGAAGGTTATACTGAATATCCTTTTCATTCCAGTGAGACCAAGGTCTGAAGTAATGTAAGGGTACTTTGCACTTTTTATTTTCGAAATAGAGGAGGGGGGGGCATGTAAATTATTATTGACTGCATAGATAGATTAAATAAATTTAAACAAAAATATTTTATTGCTCTTAAAGGGCTATAGACTAATAGTAGGTCCTATATTATGACCCCTAATTTCTCAAACGCGGCGGGAGATAGGTATCGTCTCCTCCCTAATTCTAATCTAATTGGGATAAGATCGATATGTAAGTCACCATGTGTTACCCCAACGGATATTGGAAATAGCCTGGATTGGTAATTCCATAATAAGGTCGTGGGTTCAGGGGGTGGAGTGCTTTTTGCTGAAGATATTAAGATGAACAATGTGAGATAAAACACTTACTCTTCTGACAACCTCAACAGATGAGCAGGAGTATCAGCCGTGCGGCTTTAATATATATTTTATGCAAGGCGCTATTTTTGGTTTCATACATAAACCCAGTTCTGAGAATTCGTCCCACGCAGTTTGTTGACATAAGAGTTTTTAGTGGTTATTTTTTCTGAATTAACTTCTGATTTAATAACTTCATAATTGCTGTTTTTGACTTTCATAATTACACTGAAAAGTTAGAAAAGATTTAATAGCAAAACTGCTTATTGCTTTATCATATGAACTTACTTGATCAATCATTGATTGAGGAATCTGTTCTTGAAATAATTCCATCGCTTCACTAAATTGCATCATCATTCCAGCTGCTAAATGCCATTGTATATGACAATGAAACGCCCATATTCCTAATTACGTTAGTCCAAAAACATTATATCTATAAACGTGGGGAGAACATTTACCAGGATTATCTGCTCTCCATCTGATAACAGCATTACCCATACGGGGCACGCTGAAAGTATCCCGTCTTATGGGGTTAATAGGTCTATATTTTGACTCCGACTCTTCTGTCCATTGCCCCAATCCTTCACCAAGCTGGGCAGCAGAATTATAAATAATCCAAAAGTTGTGTCCATGCTGAAAAACGGCAGTTAGAATACTAATCCAGCAATCAATGTACGTCTATCTAGAAGCTCATTCTCAAATTGACATACCATATGGAACGGGTGAGTATCTTCATCGCCATTATTGATAACCAATTCAATAACTTTTCCCGCTGTAACTTCCTGGATAAGTTGATCACCTCCCCATTTCTCCGTACTTGGACCCTGGTGTACTGTCTCCACAGGTGGTAAGTCTGTTGTATTTACAAGCCCGAGCTCTACATGTAAGTTTGGCGCCCCTGGAACTGCTTTCCAGCTTGTCCTATTAAAGAAGGAGTGAGGAGCTAAACCTGCATGAACTAATTTCATGATCTTTGGCCACACTATCAAGCGAATATCAGGTTCAGGAGCATCACTCGGAAATACAGGAACCAATAATGATTCATCTACATTGAGACATTTGTTAGGTGGTAAAGTATCAGGCCATGGTTCACTAGCTGGAAGTTGAATTTCCATGTTTCTTTTAAAACTTGATATGATCCTCCGTACTAAATCAGTCTTAGTAAAAGCATTTTCATATCGAACAATTGCCTTGACTTCTGGTTCCAAGACTTTATTGACATAATTAAAGCATTCCTGGTTCATCTTAGCTCTATATTGTTAGTCACGGAAAAATATCAGTCAGTTCTGGCAAAACTAATCTTACCTCATAAAGACCGAATCACTCTTAGAATTGTCTTCTACAACAACAGAGTATCTTTGTCCTGGGGCAATCGGCAGGTAATGGACCCTAACGGGAAGGATTTCGGTCGAATCAGCTTCAATTATATCTAGTTCATGTTCATCAATAGAAAACTCAAAGTCGGCTAAAGAAGAAGTATTGATTATCCGAATACGATATTTTTTGTTACGATAGAACATAAATTGAGAATATTTTCCTATATTTGAGCATTTTAAATTGGTTTTGGATGAGAGTCTATCATAATCAAATATATTATTCCCATTTATCAATCCATTATCAGGAACTGGCTCCATTCCAAGACTTCTTTGGGATAAATAATATGCCATAACATTTTTACCTTCCTTATGATAATAGTCGTGCAATAAAACAACTAATTCTTCGTCGTAACTATTATTTTTAGAGCTATAATTTTCAGTTGATTCATCAGTAACAATAAAAGCACCAAAAAGACCATCAGATCTCTGGGTACCGAGATGTGAATGCCACCAGAACGTTCCTGTCTGTTCCAACGTAAAAGAATAAGTGAAGTTAGAACCAGGAGGGATACCACACTGAGTGATACCTACAGCTCCATCCATGATATTTGTTCCTCTTTGAGATAATCCATGCCAATGTATACTAGTAGAATCTTCGATCAAATGATTTCGAACCATGACTTCTATATGATCACCTTTTTTAGCATATATTGTTGGACCAGGGAACTTCCCATTAACTAATAGCATTTTACGTTCCACTCCGTCAGGGGATCGAATTTCTTCAGTAATATCCCATATATATGATGATATCTTGTCATAATTATTATTTACAATCGAATTAGGAGGGTACCTCCATAGAAATAAAAGATAGGTTCCAAATAAAAGGATTCCGCTAGCTAGTACTGATAAAACAAGAGCTATAATTATTTGTTAGCTAGTTATAACTCAAATAACCTTACCGCAGCAGCCGGAAACGTACAGAGGAACAGAATCACAGAATCTCAGCAATCGGACCTGAAGAATTACCGTCACTCCTAAAAACTTACAAGTTGTAAAATGTTTTTTTAACATTGAAAACTTCCATTGTTTTATTGACACCATTTCGTATGGTTTAACATAAGAAAAGATAGAAGTGCAATTTTGAACCTAAGATTCATTGAGATTAATGACATGAATATAATTCAACGTGGGGCCATTGATTCCCATCAACGAGTGTGATGTTGGCTCCTCATTTCCCCGTCAATTCCTATCCGGCAATTACATATATTACAGATGAAAAATCGGAGAAGAAACCAGAGAAGGAAGAGCATGTGGATGGGAAACAAAACGTTCAACCACTAGGAAAGAGGGAGAGGTCTCTACCAATTGAAGATTATAGATATATTAACATTAATAACAATCGACCCGGACCAAATACCGTTAGTGTTATTATGCACGGCCGTTAACTCCGGGAACTTTTTGGCGCTAGCACGTGGGATAATGAATGACGATATCATGACGATCAGGGCCTAGGTGTTACAATAATACGGTTATGCAGTCTGGCCCACTCTATTTATTGCTTAGCAGTTGAAACTTGTTCTTAGCTGTGAACTGACACGGATCTTCACAGAGTTTCACAGATAGTTATGTTAGGAGGTCTTCACCGCTTGCATGAATCACAGACAATGATATGTCATTGTCTTCTTCGGTACACCTGCATTTTGATTGCAGAGATTCATTGAGTAATTTTGATTTGTGAGAGATGCTGAGAGAATCATATGCTATGTCGGCAAAGGGACAAGCGGGGCGTAAAAAGAAGGCAGAAATTAAAGGGTGGGATAGGAAATAAAAATGGCTACGCTGAGAACAAAGACTGAAATCGGGATAAGGTATAAGCTTGCGGAACGGGGCACATATCAGTGCGGTTTTTTTCCCGTTCATATTATGGTGATGATAAATGTAAACCGAATGGGACAAAAACCTGTTTAGGTTATCTGGTACATTCAAGTAATCATTCAATAATATCTGACTAATTCATTTCTTTTGGCTGTCTCGAATAAATTTAACCACGATATAATTTTAAAGTTAACAGATAGGTTTTTATCATTTACATTTTAGTATAACTTTTAGGTCAAGTTTAACCTTAAATTGGCGTTCGTCGCGGGCCGCTGAAAGAAGTTTGTACATTATCGTAAGCGATAGTCCTGTGGGGTTGACCCTATTGATCCAATCCTTGTTGTGTCGTTTTTCTCTGACAGCTGGTGCTTGCGCTCTGTCCTCGACATTCTGAGAGAGACTCTCCAGTTAGAAAAAGAAATTTGTCTCTGATATAGAACCCGCTTACGATTTGATCGACACTTAAATTATATGCAGTATTTGTACTAGTCTTTATTTGGTTAACCCCAGGGTTATCTGTTCTTTGCCGCACGCACGAGCTCTACGCCGCGCAGTTCATTGCCATATACGGCATGAAGCATAATTGGGCCAATAACTTACTCATCCCTGTTTCTAATCACATTTTGGTCCTTGGGTCCTCCGCATCATTTTAGTATTTACTTCGAAATCGGTTGAAGACTGTATAATGGGTGGGTAATTCTAGTGGATCAAGAATATTCATATTTGAGGGTCATCATCGGAAAATAGCGTCGCTTATTTAGAGAATGCCATGGCCGCGGTCTAATTAACGGATCCTGAAGTTATCAGATTGACCATGAGCCTATTAACCACCGCCGCCATGCACAGATAAAGTCAATCAGATAAATCTCTAGGGATAATCCAGGATGCCGGCCCGAGAACATAAGAGCGCTGGATCTCTGCCGAGGCCCGATAATCAGAAGCGATGCTTAGGGTGAAGAAGGTGTAAAAGAAATTGATATGGAGAAAGCAGGTTATTGCATATTTTTTTTTTTACAATATATGTCTATATATATATATATCATACCATACCATAAACACGTGCTGCCAACCATGCTTTCTTGAAGCTGAAAAAAAAAGACTCTCTCGAGATGTATATGGCAGTAACAATACCAACTGTTATTTTGATTATCTGCAATATCAATAATAATATCATTATATATCACACAACATGGAACTGCAGATGTTCTTCTTTCATGAATAAGTGAGGAAACTAATCAAATGTGAGAGCTTTTGGCGGGGAAAAATGTTGCAGCAGATGTGGATGAGCGGATTAGAAGGGAGGCATGGACTATTTGTGCTCCAGAGTATTTCCTATTTATGACGACAATGTTACAAATAGTCAATGCGATGGATTATGTTCCCTATTGGTCGATTGGTCTATACATTTGCTGCTCTATAATGCACTAACACTTGATATTCTCTGTAAAATTTATGCCTATCTTATCTATTGCTGCATATGATGATTATATCTTTCTTGCGGGCTTTCTCTCTTCCGCGTGCAAAATGAGTCTCATTCAACTACGCCTAGAAGCACGTTTTTTATTCTTCGGAGATATTGTTCTTCCGGAATTGTATAATCCGATTTGAAATATCTTCCTTTTCTAAGTGTGGTCTTATTTACAAATTATAAAAAGAGTGTCTTCGACCTCTGTTTGACTTTTTTTTCTTTCTTCTCTTCTCTGTTTACCATAAGCCCCCCCTGCAAATAATAATAGATGTTCCTTCAATTATTAGCCGCTGCTGTTGCTAGCGCAGGGGTTGTTTTGGCTGATGATTTAGCCTCTATTAATCATGTCATCCTCTTCATGCAAGAAAATCGTGCTTTCGACCATTATTATGGTACTATGGCTGGTGTAAGAGGTTTCCAAGATCCTACTGAATTGACTCTAGGTACATCTTCAACTTACTATCAACCTTTAACAAACCCTTCTAATGGTTCCTATCTTCTTCCTTGGTATGTCGCTTCAGACCCTTCTTTCGCTAACGCTTCTCAATGTATGTATGGTGGAAGTAATGATTGGACTCCTAATCATCAAGGTTGGAATAATGGTGAATGGAATCAATGGGTAATTGATAATACTCCTTATACTTGGGGTCATGTTACTAGAACTGAGATACCTTCTCATTTCGCTATTGCTGATGCTTTCACTATTGGTGATATGTATATGCAGGCAGTTATTGGTCCTACCAATCCTAATAGAGTTACTTGGGTTTCAGGAACTATTAATGTTCCCGGTGGTAATGTAAATGCTTCTGAAGGTGGCGTTTATATCGAAAACTGGGCAGCTCCGGGCTGTGAAAGAGCAGGTTTCAACTGTTGGCCACTTAAATGGAAAACCACTCCTGAATATTTCGAAGATGCTGGTATATCTTGGTATGTGTACCAAGATATAGACAATTTCGGAGATAACCCATTTGCTTTGTTTGACCAATATTTGAATGCCCCTATTGGAAGCCCTTTAGCTAGCAATGCTCTTAGCTTCCAAGGTTTACAAAAATTTTATGATGATCTTCAAGATGGTTCTTTACCTGAAGTTTCTTATATCATTGGACCCATGGAATTAAGTGAACATCCTCCTTGGATGCCTAAAGATGGTGCTTGGTTCGTTGAACAAATCGTTAATGCAGTAGTTAATTCTCCAGTCTATAAGGAAACAGCATTAATTATTTCATATGACGAATCCGGTGGTTGGGGAGATCATGTACTCTCTTATATTTCGCCTAATGGTACTGCAGGAGCATGGTTGTATGATCCAGAAAATATTACTCATTATGTTCCATCTGGACCAGGTCCTCGTGTTCCATTAGTGATTGTATCACTAATGGAACACTGGTGGTAATGTGTTCACTGAACCAGCAGATCATAATTCACAAATCTTATTTTTGGAAGAATGGCAGGCTGCTAAAGGTAAAAATATTACTTCATTGGAAATGACACCTTGGAGAAGACAATACATGTCTAATTTAGTTAATGCTTTTGATTTTCAGAATCCTAATTATACTGCTTTCAATATTAGTGTAGCTGAAACTCCAGGTACTAATTTTGCCGGTAATTATTTGGGTACTATTGATTGTATAGTTGAATTTGACGAAGCAGAACCTCCAGTACCATATGGAAATCAAACTGCTCCTAGTGCTCTTTGGGTTGAAACTGGTTTCAGAAAGATGAGAGGAAATCCAACTGAAGGTCGATTTAATGTTTTTATTGATCAGAATACTGGTAAAGCTTTAACATTGAATACTAATAATAATACTCTTGGTACTTCTACTCCTTCTGAAAATTTCCAAGATTTGTTACAAGGATTTTTCTTGGCTGAAGATCAGGCTTTGTTTGTTAATGGATTTACTATTAGTCCTGCTACAAATTATAGTTTGTGTGTAACCAATCCTACTCAACCATCATGGGCAACTGAACAGCAACTTACTAGTCTTTCTGAAGATGTTCTTTTTACTGGTTCTTATACTGTTCCTCTTCTAACTTGTGCCCAATCGGGTGCTTTCAGTGTTATTTATAATGGTGATAATGGTGGTTATGCTATTCAAGTTTTTGGATATTATATTACTCCTTCTGCTACACCAGCAGCTTATATAGCTGTTGCTGATAATGGTGCGGTTACTTGGAGTACCAGTCCTTCATACTTTGATTTGTATGCCGTTACTTATCCATCTACGTCTGTTACTTATGGTTAAGAGTAGAGGAAAGTGAAAAGAAAAGAAGGAAAGAAAAGAAAAGAAAAGAAAAGAAAAGAAAAAGAAAAAGAAAGGTTCGTTAGAAAAGAAATCTAGATAATTAGTTCTAGAAATAAACCCTGTTTATTATTACTCATAGAGTCTCAACATACTATGCTGACATTCATGCTGCCCAAGACCAGTCCTCTCACTCAGTAGTTGATAGAATTTGATATGATAGTCAGATGCCTAAATAACCCTAACCGTATATTAGGATTTACCCCCATGCGGTGCATGCGTGAGAAAATTAGTTGATTAGAGTTAAAGTAGGAAAAAAAACCGACTGTGGATGTTGCAGATAATGTACGTACGTTAACTGTTAACTTTATTTATTATTTATTAAATCTACTTCGAAAGTCTTTGATCAACTGTTAACTTTACGTATACGTACCTGTACGTTAAGAGTCAGCTGTCAGCTGATAAAGAGTCATGAGAGAACCATTTACACTAACTTCGTAAATAGTCGTGTTAAACCGGGAACCCGTCAAACACAAACGACGTACGACAAAAGCAATATTGCTCTGAGTTAACAGTGAGTACAACAGTTTATATAAACCTTGAGTTGATTCCTTAAGCTTAGTAATTGCTTCATTATTATTATTCTGCACTAAACTGCAGGGATTATAAGTGTCACCCTACCTAACTACTACTTCACGATCAATTATGATTACTTATAGTAACCAGCCATGTGGTGGTACACAGCTATATTGACAGGGTATTCGGTCTAGGACTAGTAGCAACAGACTAGCTAATAGGTTGTGAACCTCGAGAATAGTACAAGGTGGTATTCCTTTTTTATTTCGTAATTTAGATAGAGAACTAGAACAATAATAAGAATAATATATAGACCTGTC
>JAJMIF010000119.1:16600-67933 GCA_030583505.1 Sugiyamaella castrensis
TATTTCTTTCTACTTGTATTTCTTCTTCTTATTCATTCATTAACTTATCGTCATATTATCTTATATTAAATATTATTATATTATATTATATTCATTGTATCGAACGTTGGCCCGTTCTATATCTTGTATATCTTAGTACTGTATCTTTTCTCTGTGTCTCATACGTTATAGGCTTTAGTCTATAATAACAGAATTACACCAGGTGGTACTAGTGTCTCTGAATTGTATTAAGTATTATACCCTTTCACACTCTTTTGTCGACTAGTAAAAGCACATGCCGTAGGGCAAGGGTAGTGAAGAAGAAGTAGACGGTCTACTGCACTGCTTGTGAACGTACAATTGGTGCTATAACCCGTCGACACAGCTATATTGACAGGCTATTCGGTCTAGAACTAGTAGCAACTTACTAGCTAAAAGGTAGTGACCCTTCTGCTATTCCTTTTGTATTTTATAACTAAGATAGAGAACTAAAACATAATAATAATAAGAAACAAACACAAATACAATAAAACTGTAGTACAAATAGACATAGGGCAAGGGTAATGATGAAGGAGAAGAGGAGTGGGCATACTACACCTTACTGATAACGCGGGCCGCCACGGACGGTTGGGCTGATCAGCTCCACCACATATAAGATTGATTCATTTGTTTTTTTTTTATTTATTCATTTTAATTTATCTTAAAGCATAATATATTATTTGGAATGGCATCAATACAAAGAGGAACCGTTATCGGTAGCGTATTTGGTGTAGGATCGGTGTATGAGAATTTAGATTCTGTAGAAGAAGAAGATGGTCGTAATGATCAAGACCAGGATCCTCAATATCTTCATCGGCAAGCTAGAACACATACATCATCTCATTATTATTCACGGACAAATAGTCATGGATTAGATCGGACTATGAATTCTGATACAGATGGGAGCGATAATGAAGAAGAATTAGGAAATAATGGGTTACAACGAGAAGAAGGACACAATATTGCCACTGCTTACCCAGATGTACGGCAAGTGAAGAATGATCCATTACTAGAGGAAGATGATGGAGAGATACCCAATTCATTGATGGTTGAGCATCCACGCTTTAACAATGTCAATAGCAATCATATTCTATCATCTGGTCCTTCATATGAGAGCAGTAGACGCAAACCTAATTTGTCATCAACTAGGACTAACAATAATAATAATAATATCAATAGCATTAATACTCCTAGTTTGAGTTCAAGGCCAGTATTACCGTACCACCGAAATGATCTCAATCTCAATCGTGAGAATGACAATCCTTATTCACGAAACCCGCAACGAAGTGAAGGAATATTATGGAAAGCATTCCGACGGCTGTTAGGGGCATTACGATTGACGTCGCGTGATACGGGTGGTCCCAGTCCAAAAGAGCTTGATCCCAGGGAGCTTGCTTATTGGACGTGGGCTTTTGTGGACACACAGGAGAGATTTGATGTATTTCTACAAAGTGTATGTTGATGGCATTGCGGCCAAATGTGTTGTTGACTATGTTGACTATTGTCTATACTAAAATCTAACTAACTAATAGGTTTACGCCTACTATCTAGGTAATGGTATTTATTGCATACTACTAAACCGGTTCTTATTATTGGCGTAAGTTGTAAATTTCTTCTTCTTTCTGACAATATAAATAGCTCTAAATAGCTAACTTTCTTTTTTCTAGGACCATGGCATTTGTGTTCGGATTTGGAACTTATTTGACTTCTTGTATCGATTATTCAAAACTTAGTCAGAGTGATAAGCTCAGTGACGTTACAAAAGATATGTGTATAGCAAGAATGGGATTCTACCCCAAATTATTACTATGGCTATTTAGCCTGTTTTGGTTTATGAAGTTCTTTCAATATACCAGAGATATAAAGAATTTGGTCGATCTTCGAAACTTCTATCTTTACCTGCTTGATATACCCGATGATGATATGCAAACAATTTCATGGCAGCATGTAGTTGGACGGATTGTAAATTTAAAGGATAAGAATGTTCTCTATTCAACTTCATCAGAAAGGAGACCAAAGTTGGACGCTCATGGTATTACTAATCGAATTATGCGAAAAGAAAACTACTTCATTGCTATGATAAATAAGGATATTCTAGATTTCAGAATCCCTCTTCCTTATTTCCGTAATATCAAATTCTTTACTAAAGTATTGGAGTGGCACTTAAGTCTATGTATTATGGATTTTGCTTTCAATGAAAAGGGAGAGTTGCGTCCTGCTTTCCTCAAAGGATCACAAAAGAATTTACTTTCTGATGGTTTGAGAAGACGGTTTATATTTGCTGGGCTTATGAATATTGTTTTTGCACCTATCATATTAGCTTATTTGGCTCTCAACAATTTCTTTCGATATTTCAATGAATACCATCGTGATCCTAGCTCGATTGGAAGCAGAGAATATACTCCATTGGCTCTATGGAAAATGCGTGAATTAAATGAAGTAGAGCATTTATTCCGACGGCGAATTAATATGAGTTATCCAGCAGCTTCTAGGTATATTAATCAATTCCCTAGAGAGAAAACTGTAGCATTACTAAAATTTGTGTCCTTTGTAACTGGATCTTTTGCAGCGGTTCTTGGAATAATTTCACTTATAGACCCAGAATTATTCCTTGGATTCGAGATTACTAAGGATCGTACTGTACTGTTCTATATTGGTATTTTTGGAACTATTGCTGCTGTTAGTCGTAGTATGATACCAGCAGATGAGGAGATTGGGATTTTTGACCCCGAAACAACCATGAGATATGTGGCTGAGTTCACTCATTATCTGCCAAAGGAATGGGAGGGTAAATTACACTCTGAATCTGTAAGTAAAGAAAAGCTAGTTTGTCTTGTTGATAATTCTGCTAACAATATGAATAGGTCAAAACGGAATTTTCCTCACTTTACAATTTGAAGATTGTTGTTATATTGAATGAATTGGCAAGTATTTTGATTGCCCCATTTATATTGTGGTTTTCACTACCAAAGAGTTGTGACGACGTTATAGACTTCTTTAGAGAATATTCGGTTCCTGTGAACGGTGTAGGATACGTTTGTAGTTTTGCTATGTTTAATTTTGACAAGCGTGATCGCAATGTGGTAAGTATTAAACTTGGAGATTGTGTCAGATATTTCTTTTTACTAACTACTAAAGACTTCTTCTCCCACTGATAGTTTACATCGACCCAACTACCTGGAAACTGCCGATGGCAAAATGCTCAAATCATATTTGAACTTCATAGATGTCTATAATGATGGCGAGCAAAATGCATATCTAACACGACGGCAACAACGACGACAACAGGTACATGCTCGTGGGAAGTACCCTCCTTCACTAGCGTACCCTAGTCCCCTGTCGGAATTTCCAGCAGATATGGAAAATAGTGTTATGGGCAAGTTTCAAAGACTTCAAGGTAGTAACGGTATACTGCCTATGCGTGTTGTGAATGAAAATAACAAGGACTCGGATGCGATCGATGGAGAAGATCTTGATGATTCTAGCATTGTGCATCCAGATAATGATACTGACAGATATGCAGCGACATCTCTAACTCGCGATGGTTCGTATTATATTGCGAATAAGCATCAAGTCCGCCCGACTGTTGAGGAATCTTCAGAAGCTGAAAGCGACGGTGGTGTTCTTGGGTTATTAAATCAATTCTATGGACAGGCTTACAGGCAGGCAGAGGCTGTTGCTAATACGCGCAGGATATAGAGCCCATGCTTTTTTAGATTCCTTTTTTTAAGTTACATGATCATTAATATATAAATATATTTTATAATTACACAGAAGAATGACTCTAACGACCTCTTTTCCGTGCCTGCTTTTCTCTTTCATATTTGTTCTTTTCAGTACCTTCTTCTGTCTGAATTGTTCTTTCCAAACGGGCAACTTTCTCGTGATATTCCTTATCAGAATGTCTCTTGGACTTGATCTTTTCTCTAGCAATAAAGGCATTGTCACGACGTAAGTCTCTAAGGGCACCCTTGCGCTCCTTTTTGAGTTCGGCCTTGAGCTTGTTGGTCTCATTTCTATCTCGATCTGGATCATAAGATTTCTTATCGAGATTATAATTCTCCTCAAACTTAGGTGCATATGTCTGAATAGGAAGCGGTCTATGACTTTGTAATGTCAATGGGACTCTTTCATTACGACAAAATTTGATCAACTTCTCTATTTTTGATGTGGCTGAAATGGCTTCTGGGCAAACATCGCCATATTCGCCAAGAATTGAATATAGAGGCTCGAAAATCTCAATAAATGCAAGCTTGTCTCTCCAAAGATTACTGGCGTTGATCATAGTTGAAATTGCATGTAAGAGTATCCTTTCACCAAGGTCAGGATGGATAGGTTCATCTATGTTGACGTCCAACAGCTTTAAATTGGCGTTACCGTCTCTGACACTAGAAATCTTATTGAAGTCTAGATTGTAATGAAAGTCTGAATCCTCAACAAAAATATTCAGTTTTTTCACTTCATCTTTAATATTAGCTGGACACAAAAGAGCAAATAGACGTCCTAAAAATAAAGGTATTTCTGGAATATACCGCTGGGATATTCGTTGGTATGCCAATAATGTATCACAAATATAAATACCAATCAAAAGGTCTTTCAAAGTTCTAATTGGATTTTGTGATAGGTGCTGAGCAAGTATTAATGTTGCAGAAGTTACTATAAGATGGAAATGATCAGAAGTAGAAAATAAAATGCCAATTAATGTAAATAAAAATAAATCAGAGCTTGACACAAATTCATTTCCTGCGCGAGCTATTGCAAACTTTTGTTCGATTTCTTCAAGTTTTTCACGACAGAAAGATGTTAGCTCCTCAGTATTATTTGTTGACAGTTTTCGTACGTGGGCTATCAATGGATCAAGAACCGAACTGAACGAATCCTTACTCTTAATGTTTGTAATATCTAAAATATAATCAAACAGAACCATGGTAAATACCGATAATTTTTGTTTATTACCCTGAGCAAGACTAGGGTGATACAAATCAATGATCCGCTCTACTATAGTCGATTGTTCTGAAATGGAATGTTTGTTGAATATCTCATGAAGTTCAACTGTAGTCTGTGGACACTGAAAGATAAATTTGCTAGCAGCGGTAGTACTAGTAGTAGTAGTCCGTTGTTTCTTAGATGCAGGTAGCTCATAATCATTAGTTTCCTCCTCCTTATCTTCTTCTTCATCAAAGTCATCCGAAGCGTAGTCATCACTAAAATGTTGAACTTTTAAACCAAACTCTGAAGCGTCGTTTTCATTTTCCTCATCACCGGTATTGACGTCTTCATCTAAATCATCACCCTTATTGATGTCGTCTTCTTCTTCTTCTCCTTCAACGAGTTCATTATCCATTCGAGCCAACCGATCCTGCTCCAATTTACGAAGCTTCTCAGCTTTCTCCTTTGCTAGTTCTTCCTCCGTCTTTGTTCTATCCGATGGTTTCGCCCTTCTATCGAAAGCCATTTCCCTCACATGCTGTTCATATTCCCGGTCTCTTTCAGACTCCATCTTCTTCTCACCAGAAACCCGTCGATCCAAAGCTGTTAGGTCATCTAGTAAAGAATCAATATTTTCTTTAGAATCAAGTTCATCTATAACATCCAGATCTTCCTGTTTGGCGGCTTGTCGTTCATATTTATACATTTTAGATTTTGCAATAATTTCTTGCATCACTTCTTTTTTTGATTTCACTATTTCAGATTCGTTATCCAGACTAAGTTGTTTCCTCTTCCTAAGAATTTCGTTTGATTCCTCGTCATCGGCTCTAAGATCATCATCCTCTTCAAAATCATCGTCAAGAGCTAAAGTTTGACCATAATGGGTCAATACCTCTTCCTCTGCATCTTCGTCATCTTCCAAATTGAAAAGTGAATTCTTTTTAGCCAATCCAGATAACTTTTCTCGTGTGAATCTTGCTAACATTTTTTCTTCTGGTGTCATATTCTGGTCATTTTCACCGAATCTTCGATCAATAATACCGCCAGCTTTATTTTGTTTGGACGCAACTTCATAAGCTCTACGTCGATTCTCTTCACCAACCTGTTTACTTATTCCAGGTTTACCCTTGGCCCCCTGGACTGTCCTATTAATCACATCCAGTTTCTGATGAGTTACTTTAACATCGAAAGGATTGAAAGCTTGTCTGATACTTTGAAGTACTTGTTCTCTATCTTTTCGGTCTGTGGCTGCTGATGTTTTCTTGCTCTTCTTGCCAGTGTTTGTTTGTCCAATCAGGCCATGAGACTTCAAGCTCGCCTTGAGCTGTTTAAGTTGAGAACCGCCCATATTTAAGTCAATTAGCATTAGAAATAGATAGACACAACTGGGTCTACGTAGATAAAGATACAATTTTATATGAACTCCCTCCAAAAAAAAAAAAACATTTGATCTACAATCGCTATTCCTTGAAAAGAAATAAACCCTTTCTTTTTAAAATTTTTGTTAGCAGAATGCATATCACTGAAATTTTATATAATATTCTCATGTGGAGGTTCACAGGTCTGGGGCCCGGAATCCAACCGGACGATGACAGCCTGTGGCCAAGACAGCAGGAGATCAAAGGTAGTGTGATGGCGTCGGCATATGGGGGACCAGGGAGTGCTGATGGCAAAACGCGATTCGCCTCCCGAAGGACGGTAAAAAGCAGTGTACCTGTCCTAGACACAAACACAAACGTGTGTGGGTTTATGGTGCTTTCCCTCATAGATATTATTGTAAAAAACTTTTTTTTTTTTTTTTTTTTTTTTTGTTTTTTAAAATATTTATTCTTATATTAGTATACACAAGTATTAAACAGTTTTATGTATATGTAATTATTAGTTGAAATTCCTTAGAAGTTCCGTCCCAGCTATTGGTGCTCAGCGAAATTCCCTTTAAAACTGCGCTTCTGGGTGCTTGAAGAATTTCAGAAGACTTTCCAGTCCTTCCTTTTCCCCGAGCGCCTTGCGAATGTCACGTCCACATTGTGTACGTAATTCATTGAGAGCGCACTCAAAGAGGAGGTGTGCTATAGACTGAGTAGTACTGTACCGCACAAACATAACGTTAACTGCTTCGTAGCAGGCCTCCATACACCGACATATTGGGAGCCAATTCGCGAATGACCTGCATGACCTGCACGATACTGGACAACATCGAGTACTCCGTCAACCTAAGTTGTTTTATAGAAGTTGTCACTTGTAATGTAGGCTCAATAACCCTAAAGTGCTGTCCTGTACGAGTCTAGGTTTCAAAATGGTGTTGCTAGTCTTGAATCAGTTGATTGAGAAGTAGATTCTTTACTTGAAGATGATTATTTTCCGGAGGGGGTTCCTCGTCTTCATTGACTTCAAGTTCTGCCCATGGAGATCTGTGCAGTACCGGGGGTGCCAAAGTTAAAGAGTTCTTGAGGTAGTAGTGGTCTGATGGTGTTGAACGCCAATACCATTAGTGAAGGAGTGGCTGGGCGAGTGCTCAGTAGTTGGTTCAGTGGGTTTGTTGCCGCTAGACTTCGGCCCATCATGCAGCTTGTCGGTGATATATATTCCTTAGGCGGAGGTGCATGGGCGGAATTCCAATTTCCGCTTGGAGTACGGTGATAGGTGTAGAAGGGAGTGCTCCAAGGATTTTTCTAAGTGCTTTGTTTTGTACTCGTTCTAGTTTGCTAACATGAGAATCTGTGCATATGCTGTATAAATTGTCGCATTGCAATGGCTGTGAGTCCAGGCCCCTGTCCACCTAATCTTCCAGTTTGGTATACGGTCTGGAGTGCTCGTGACGTTGCTTTGTAAAATGGAGTTCGTAGTCTAAATATATTCCTTAAAGCTTCACGTCCATATCTACTTTCTTGATTTCACCATTCGGCAGCTTTAATACTAGGTCATCCAGATTCCGTTTGAACTTTATAAAGTGATTAAATCCGAGTTTGTCACCATAGTCGAAGACAGTGTGCTTGGCAGTGGCCCATTCGTGGCAGCCTTCGAGCAGCTTCTCTAGCGTGGGGACTGTTTCAGATGGTAACCCGCGCACAAGAACCGTGATGTCATCAATATAGCCTATGCCTATGGCTTTACCACCCAGTTCTATAATCTTTTGGTATAATGGAGTGGTATACAGCAGAAAAGGTAGAGGAGAGATTGGGGACCCTTGAGGGATACATGTACTAATTGATTCTCTTGGGCTTAACTTTCCGTCAACCACCATGCCTACTGATCTGTCCATCATGAAATGGTACATCCATCTTACTACGGCAGAAGGGAGACCAAAAATTTGAAGGGTGTTGATCATGGTATCTCGGTGGACAATGTCAAAGGCGCCCTTAATGTCAATCATTACGGCAGAAGTTGGGAATCTTCTTTGCTTCTCTACTTCATCTACGAGATGCAGAACCGCATCTGGCGCAGAATAACCCTTTCTTCCCCCGTATTGTTCTGGTGGCAGAATACTCTGAGTTAGGTAGGTGAGCCTAGTGTTGATGATCTTCTCCATTATTTTTCCTAGGGTATTCAATAGCGAGATGGGTCTGTAGGCCTTAACCAGGTCGTAGCGTGACTTTCCAGGTTTTCTAAGTACCACAACTGATCCAGTTCTCCAGGCCTTAGGGTGGTAACCTATTTGAATACATGATGAATAGATTAGGGTGAGTAGTCGTTTAAATGATGCGCTCTCGCATCCTTTCTTAATTGCTATTGCTTGAATTTGATCGGGACCTGGTGATTTGTTTGGTGAAATTCTGATAAAGTCCTTTGGATTTCACTTTCTTTGAAGGAGGGCCAAGTCCATTCTGGAGTTACCCTTGGTGCACTTTGTTCCGACGGTACCGCCCGTGGGAAGAGACCATCTCTAATTCAGGAAATCTTTTCTACTCTTGTCTTTGTGTATGACCCATCTTCACAAACCAAGTTCGGAATGTTACGTATAAGTTCAAACAGTTTGTACTTTGCAGCATTCCAAATTTCCACACCATTCAGTCCAAGCAGATATTCTTCCCAGTGTTTCTTCTTCTGTATTTCAATGTTTTGATGGAATTCCTTCCTTTTTTCCTTCCAGTTAGCCACGTCTTCCTCTCTACCCGTCTGCTGAGCTCTAGCACCGAGTAGCGACATACGGTAGTCTTAGCTGCGAAGCAGGTTGGGCGAGGGTGACTCTAGCAGGTCCTGGTTTTTTAGTCTCCGCCAGCTCTTTTCCGGTTGTCGAGAGTTGACTTTGGAGTGAAGTTGCTTTGATACTCAGACGTTACGTTGTCTTTCGTCACATTGGACATCTTCTGTTG
This sequence comes from Sugiyamaella castrensis, assembly GCA_030583505.1. Lineage (NCBI taxonomy): Eukaryota > Fungi > Ascomycota > Dipodascomycetes > Dipodascales > Trichomonascaceae > Sugiyamaella > Sugiyamaella castrensis. The sequence continues at coordinate 25,861 of JAJMIF010000119.1, forward strand.
GAGATTCTCGATCTGTTCAACGGGTGTAGGGATATCCTGAACTTGTTCGACGAGAATAGGGAGTTGTTCTTTGAGGGTAGCAATTTCTTTCCTGAGTTCGGCTATGATCACATCATTTTGCTTTTGGTATTCTTCAAAGGTTGTGGTTATGTCCGTTATCTCTTCATATTCGTCTAGGATATGATCTAGGGAGAGATTGTTGCTTGCGGAGGCTCTTGAGTTCAGTCGGGGACCGGAACACAAGATTTATCCCACGTTTAAAACTTGAATTTTTTCGAGATTCGAGATCCATCGCTCTTAGTAGGATTCAATATCGAAGCTATTGGTGCCTTTTCTGGCGTAGAAGGTGCCGAAATCTGGACCAGAATCCGGCTCCTTAGAACCCCCTTCAGACATTGTGAAAAAGTTCTCGGACCATAGCTGACCATCTGATTTTAATTTGCTCTAGCCAACAGACTAACTAGCCCGTGGGTTCATATTATTATCTATTAGAAATGCTAAATGTATGCGAAATTATATAAACAAGTCATCAATAGTAGTAGTACATGTAGATTCTGTAATGCTCTGTAGTTGAGATGTTCGACTAAGCCATGAAGAAATGCACGTCGATTTGGGACTCTGCCGAATAACAGTATCGAATAACACTCTGCCTTCATAAGCCAATGATGTATCCCATATTAAGGTTCTAAAGTACAGTTCGACAAAGCTCAAGATTTGATATTCTGCCGTATTCTGATACTAATTTGTTAGTCAATAATAATAAAGAGATGGATGGTCAATTCGAGTTCTTTCTACTTACTAAGTGATGGGCAAAATGCAATACTTGCGTTCGACCACCTTTTGAATATGTAGTGAAATAATCGTTCCCAGTCTTGCTAAAGCTTTTCAATGATGCTGACAGTGTTTTTCTGGTGTAGTTGTTCTGTGATAATGTTGTAATTGGTACCATAAATTCAGGCAAATCAATCATATCTTCTGAATGATACAAGCGACTCAGAAGCCAATTGGCGACATGTAGGTAATCGGTCATTAATGGAGAAGCTTGTTCTTGGCCTATAGGTAGTTAGTAAAAAAAAATATGTCTTCCTTGAGAATACGCTTCTCTTCATCCTCCAATTCTACTTACATTTTTCATCAACTTTTTGTTGTAAAATAATTCCTAGAGAATTGAATAACAAAGATACAACCTGCCAATAATTAATAGAATCCGTAGAATGTCCCCTTTGTTGGATAAAGTTAAGTCCCTCACGAAGCATTGGTTGATAAGTTTTAATGTCTATTGAAGCTATATCAACTTGCTTGTTTAATACCTTATTCACAGTTTGTAGAATCGTGGGAAGAAAGAATATGGCACTTGAGTTATCATCATAACTCAACGAGAAATAGGAGCACACAAAATCACTAACGAAAAAGAACCAAGTAGAAACATTATTAAGAGAGAGTTCTTCGAATACCACTCGAGCAATAACATGCTTAAACTTCTCACCCATATCATTCATAAGTGATGACTCAAGGAAATTGACGAGATAACTGGATAGACCATATACATCTGCTCTAAACCAGCTTTTAGCGCTTGATATTTCTAGAGCTAAAGGATCGGCTCGATCAAAATTTGTTAAATCCCGAAACCATGTTAATGACTCACTTTTAAATGCTGGGAAAAAATCTGACGTCCATCTCAGGATCTTTTCTGTTAATGATGTATAATGCTTTTCCAACTCGGTTCTTTTAACCATCTAGGGTTGTTAGTAAGAGAGATGTCCGATATACACAAAGAGAGAAAAAATTGCTAACTTACTTCATACTGGGACTTCACGGAACTAAGTATGATTGTTAGATAATGCGAAGCATCAGTCCTATCGATTGACGTTAATCTGGAGAAAACATCTGTATATGTTAGTAATCTCTTTTAACCGGTGAAGTTATACCTCTAAACTGTATAATCCCTACTTACGTTTAATCAAATCGGGTTGATAGAACCTAAATGTATCCTTATCGAACGAAACAATTCTTGTAAAACCTGATATCCATGGAACGGCATCCTTAAAAGTAGCCCGTAAAGTATTGTAGTACATGAATTCGTACAGCAGGTCTGCTCTTACCAGGCAATCCAGGAAGTATTGCAAGAAGAATTCCTGATCCAAGTCGAAAATAGATGATGATCGATTCAATACAAGGGAAAACAAAACCGGCTCGAATTTAACCTTTTTTGGATATTCAACTAGAGGCAAAGAATCCCAAGAGTAGATTGTAAACAGAAACCATTCCCATTTCTATAATCGTTAGTCAACACACTTCTGTTATATAAATACCAAAGTCCAACTTACCACTTCTACTATATGTTCGACCAAAAAGCTCGCCATCAACACCCAAGTTTCAATCGACTCCAATATCAGTTTGTTAGATAAGTGCCTCTCGGGTCGAAAAGCATTCGATAAATAACTGAAATAACTTTTTAAAATCTTTTCCGAGAGGTTCACTGCCAAAAGCAATCCAAAGTCTGACAAGTCTTTCGAAATCTCCACGTCCTGAGAGTCACTATCAATATTCAATAATAGCTCACTCAAAAGGTACTCCTCGCTTGCCATAATATAACGCTTCAGAAGAACGACCACTTCGGATAGTACCAGTTCTGGAACTCGTTTAGTCATAATTTTAGCACATGCTAGATTTGTTAGTAACTGCACGAAAGATTCTGATGCTGTATATACTTACAACTTGTCAAAAGATCTTTCCATCTTCGAGATCTCGAGATAAGAGACTTGTCCGCTAGTATGGCCGATACAAAAGAAATGGCATTCTTAAAGAATCTCTGATACGTAATAAGATTCTGATCGCCGACTGTTTTCTCCAAAGAATTACGATAGCTTCCTCCCGTCTTTTCCTCGACATCCTTGAGTCCACAGTCAATGACCTCATTAAACCATAATACCACCTGTGTAATATCTTCATCATTTAAAAGTAAAAACCTTACAACCACATTCCATGCTTTTAAACTTAATAGTCTAGCAGAAATGTGGGATTCTCCCAGAACTATAAAGTGTTGAAGTTGTTCAATTGTTGGTCGAATGTGAGGATTACAAGTAGTGAACTGGACTAGTAGCAAAGAATATTGATTAGCCAGTGCCTCCAACTCTGAAATCCGTAATTCGGACGACATTGGATAAAGTCGGCCATTCAATGGAGTCAACTTTCCTGTGAACCTAGTTATGTACTGATCATTCTGCGTGGATTGAAAACTTGAAAGTGTAGCCGCAAGAAGTTTTAGAAAAATATCGAAAATTGTATCAGCATCAGTTACTTCGTGAATATTCCCCTTGACATTTAAAAACCCAGCCAATTCACAATGTCCCAAATCGTCTTCAAGATTTTGAAATCCCCTATTACCAGCCGCAAACATTTTGTAGGCCAAGACACAAACATCAGCATGTCCGGGCCAACCCCAAGTATTCATCAGATTTAAGCAACGACATATAAATGCTCTTCGATAACCTATTGCAAGCTTTTCTTGCTCAGGGACCTCTTCAATGATTTTGAAAACAGGACCTGCCATTCGTGTAACAACCTCCCAGTTCTGTATATCCTTAATATTCAGTCCTGGCAAGGAGTAAACACCACAGAAGGTGAACAATGCATACCATGAAAGTTCATGTCTTGATAAGTCATTAGAAGTATGTAAGAGAGTGGGGATACCGACGAAATTTAGAAAGGTACTGTGAAATGAAATAGAAGTGTAAGGGAAGGACCGATCAAGAACATAGACTACAATATAGATGATTTCCAGCAAATAACTTTGTCGCTGGATGATCTTACCATCTCTGTACCTGCGCATAACTACATTGAGTTCAGTTAAGCAGTTCTCCACTATGAACCCTACGAGGCCATTTGCAAGAGTTTTAAACGCTGTGGAATGACTGTATAACCAATTAGTCTCAAGGCGATCCTGTAAGATGAGAAGTTCATAAAGAAGTGTCAGATTGCCAGCAGCAGCCAACAAAGTGAGTTTCATAAACTCATCATTAAAATCCTTGATACGAATCATAGCAAGCGGAGAAGTCCACAATTCAATTACCTCTGAGGTGAGACTGAGAGATAATTTTGATACACTTTCTATAGTGGCATTTGCAAGAAGTGGTTCTTGGGATGGTGAAGAAGTCATTAAAGGAAGAATAAACTTGAAAAATTCGTAAATATCCGGCGAATATGTGGAAGAACAGCTTCCTTGAACGGTTTTATTGAGCCAATTCTTGAGATTTGGGAGACATTTCTCAATGTTGTTAATCATGTACTTAGTTCCATCGCTAGCACTGGAATCAGTCTGTAAAAGCCCTATGCCATTACCCAAAAATACTGATTCTCTAATAAACTTTTTGCTCGTCATGCCAAACACATAAGAGAGCAAACCACTTCCAACAATAGTATCAGGGGCAAATTGAATATCATCGGCAAATCGTTCTATGTCGAAGTTATGAGAATAGCGTTGTTTTTTAAATGCATGACATTTCTGCGGAATTAATGTAGATATAGGCCACGAGCCATCGTTTTTATCTTCATCAGGATTTATTAGAGTCTCATGGTTACCATTATCTTCGTCAACCACGGGAATTGGGTAGTCATCGGGTTCGGGTGATAATCTTAGCAAGCTTCTGGGTGGCCTGATTCCTCCGACATTAATATTTTCTTCAGTCGGAACACGTCTTTCATGCTCTAATCTTCTTGACTGTTCCTTTGGCCATCTGATAGCATACATTCCACTTGGATCTTCTAAAATTGTAGTTCGAAATTGCCTATCTCTAGACTGGTAATAGTTCGTACCATGAGAAACTATGGACAATTCATGTGGTGGACGATTCCTTCTCACATGCTGCAAAAGGTTAGCATTTCGAATCTGTCTATGGGGCTGTTGTTGTTGCCTATTATGAGCCTTAGTTGCAGTGCGACTCCTCTGAGGCATTGATCGATGCGAAGTCTTTCGTCGTTCTCGTTGTTCTTTTCGATGATGACGAGTGCCACGACTATCATTATCCGAGCCATGATCCGCTATTTCTTCGAAATCCGGTATCGAGTATGATAGTCCAGATTTGGAATGATGATTACTTCGGTTGTAATTACTGAACATATCCACAACAGATTGATGTGAACTTGTATGCGTTCTCCTGGATCCTGATGCTGATCCTGACGCTGATCCTGACGCTGATCCTGACACCAATCCTCTGGTAATTTTTGATTTCACACTGCTTTCTTTGTCATTTGCTAATCTTCTTTGCTTCTTTGCTGGATATATGATCTTTGATTGTTGTTCCTTTGATGTTTTACTAGATCGGTCAAGCATTAGATCTATGTGATCCTCTTCTATAATAATATCATCATCATCAAAATTGTTCGGTTGGAAGTTGTCTTCGTTTTCTGAATCAAGAAGATCCATGATATCAGTTTGTGGTGTAGGTGAATGGAAAGATTGAGATAATTCCTGAAGAGGAGATAAAGTTTCGTTATGCGAAATCTGGGTTGGTTGAGTTGCTCGGTAATTCACTTTTCTTCGGGCTATACCTTTGTGATGAGCATCTATAGTTGTTGCAGTTCTATGAGCAGTTCGGCGAGCCTCTTCTTCCTTCTTCTTCTTATCCTTGTCAGTTTGCATTGCATAATCGAGAGTGATAAACGATGGTGGTAAAACCCCACGAACTTTTTTCTTTAATTTTTCGAGCATTCGGTCTGATGCAGATATCGAAGAATCCGAATCATCTTCGTTATTTCCCTCTTGTTCTTTGTCTGATAATAGAATAGAGTCAACGCCGCTCTCATCATCATCATTATCATTAGGAGCAGGTTGTCTAATTTCCGTAGGCTTGTTAGAGTCATCATCACCTCCAAATAACAAGTCATAACTTTCATCATCTTCATCAAATAAGAAATGGGATCGTTTCGATGAAGAGTTTACAATCGTTGTTGCATTCGCAGGTGGTAGTTTTTTCCTCGATGGCAGTGGTGGCGGTGGTGGCGGCGAGGAGAATGAGGAATCAATGCGATGACCATTACTAATCATACTATTGTTGTCATCATCTCCGTAATCATCACCATTATTATAGTCATCAGAAACCAGCTGCTGAAAGCTCGTTTCCTCTTCATCAGGTATTGGTTGAAAAGTTTCATCTTGATCTTCTTCGTTATGATTGTCGTTTTTACGATGGATCAGACTAGCATGTGAATGATGCTCATGTTGTTGACAAGAAACTGTAACAGGTCGAAGTCCTCGACTCCTTAAAGAAGATTTATATTTTTGAAATTCTAAAGTATAAGGATGTAGTTGTAATACGGTTCTCTGACGAAAATTATGTCGCATTCTAAAAGGTGTTGCGTTAATAGAGAATTCATCAAAAGAGGGCGGTAGTGGTTCTAATGACTGTCGGTTGTGATCAGCCTCAATAGGATTTTGACTAGTCATGGTATTCTGACTTGGGATGTTCCCAACAGGATCTTGGTTGGAATCCGTCTCGATAGATTCTTGATGGTTGTTGATATGATCCTCCTGGTTACATTCTCTCAGCGTCTGATTTTGTGCCGAGTCTATATCATCTCCGTTGATAGTCATTCCTTCATCTTCACTATTCTCAACTTCTCTTCCGTTGATAGTCATTGCTTCATCGTTACTATTTGAATCGACCCCCTTCTGGAGTCCATCGTCTGTATCAGACTCATCATCTTCCAATACCAATTTCTCATATAAAGAAGCTTCTGAGTCTGAAATATACCCATCTTCAAAAGGCATACTGTCAACATATCGATTTATTGTGTGCAGAAAAAAATACACAAATAATCGCAGATCAGTCTACTATCTAAATCACTCGATCACTATCACTATCACTATCACAGACCACTCTATAAAAGATTCTTTTCAAGAACCAAAAGAGAAGTAGTCGGCGGCAAACCTTTTTTTTACGCGTTGCTGGACGCGTTTTTTTCGTGAACGCGCGGCTTTTGCTTTACGTATCATGTGACACTTAGTGACATCATGTGACATCATGTGATCAATTATTTAGATTAAATTAATTAATTAGGGTTTCAGCCGTGCGATAATGAACAATTGATTTTTTTTGAAATTTCACGAATAAAAAACGTTAACCACATTAAAAGTTGATTTCAACCACTTGGAATTAGAGACAAACCTAGAGTTGTCAAAAGATTCGGGTGTATTATTGCACTCTCTGACGGCTGAACTACCTGCCTATGTAAAGATGCAACAAAATCGATATCATCACAATAATAACAACCCAGGACAAAAAAGACGTCGGGAAAATGATTCTTATGAACAGCCTCCACCTCGTCTTTCGACATTTAGCCAAAAGGTTGTTCGATTAAGAAGAGATATTGTTGAACTTGGTGAACCTTCAAGATTCAAACTATTAGAGGCTATTCGAAAATTAGGAGATTCACTGGGTGCTGTAGATACAGCAGAAATTCGAAATGCACTTCTTGGTACTATAATAGCAGTTGTTATTGAACAACCTCATAAAATCCCATTATTGGCGGGTGCTATTCAAATTGCCAATTCTCATAGTGAAATCTTTGGTCAAGTCATTGTTGAATTGACTCAGAGTAAAATTCAGGAGGCTCTTGACAATGGTAAATTATCCAATCTTAAATTGATTTTAAGATTTGCTGTTTGTCTAAGTCCTATTATTGATGGTAATGGTATTGTTGATCTATTGAGAACTTTATTAAACAGAGCATATGAATTGCAGAAGTCATCATCATCATCATCATCATCATCTATAAAGAAGAAATCTCTTATTGCTGAAGAGCTCTATATAGCGGTTTTACTTACATTACCATATTATATCATTTCTTGTTCTCCTTCTTCTGAAAGATATAATGATACGTTACAAATTGCTAATGATCTATTGAATGAATCAAGAGAACAGTTTGAAATAGTCGAATCTAAAGCTATTGAATTACTTAAACCTTTCAAAGATAATAGTACTAGCAACAAATATAATGTTCCTTACCAACAACGGGAATTTGTTGTCCTTGTAAGAGAAGCTCTAGATAATGTTCATCCAGTTGATTCTCCTATTGATCAATGGCAAATATCTAAACTATTGGATATTCCTGCTCTTATTAAAAAGGAGAAGAAGAATTCAGAAGAAACAATAACCGAAAATGAAGGAACTGGAGAATCTTTTCTTAAACGTCATTTATTTGCCGCAGTAAATATTCCTACATTAGAAACTTTCAAGAAATTCAAATCTCATAAATATCCGCAAATATATTTCCAAGTCTATCTTCCCAATTTATTCCAAACTGTACCATCACCAGATAGTTATGAAGGTGTACTTCTTAGAGATATATCAACTGATATTATAGCTGGAATGGATTTCAACCGAAAAGAAGTAACTAGACAATTAATAACTCTTGATTTATTCTTTGCTGATAATGCATTTGCGGAACCAGGTATTTCATTTGATCGTCTGGAGAAAATCACCGATGGAAAATCCACTTGGAAAGTAGAAGATGTTGCTCTTGAGGCTATCTTACAACATATTTTTAATCTCCCTGAACCTCCTCATTATTCTTCTTATTATCACGCTATTTTAATTGAAGCATGTATTATGGCTCCTCAGGCTATTGCCCCAGTGTTTGGTCGAGCAATTCGATTTATTTATAATAATTTGGAAAGTTTGGATGTTGAATTGATATTCAGATTTCTTGATTGGTTTGCACAGCATTTAAGTAATTTTAGTTTTACTTGGAAATGGAAAGAATGGAATAATGATTTAAATCTTGTAGATGCTCATCCTAAGCGAGTGTTCATTCAACAATTAATTGAAAAGGAATTACGGTTAAGTTATCCAGAAAGACTTCGTGATACGCTTCCTGAAGAGTTCCAAAAACTTTTACGTCAAATCCCAGGAGAACCTGTTTTCAAATATTATGAGCCTGATAGTCATTATGAAACTGAGGTTCGACAATTAGTTACTGTGCTTCGTGAAAAGTTACCAAATAATGGTGAGGATGTTCAGAAAGCTCTTAAAGCTCTTCGTGAAAAGGCCCTTAGTGAAAGTGTAGGAGGTCATGCTACTGAACTCGATAAGACTCTAGTCGATGTTCTTGTTACTACTGTATGTTATTTAGGTAACCGATCTTTATCTCATTCGAAGACATGGGTATCACAGACGGCTGATATTTTAAAAGAGTTCATACATACTGCAGAAGATGAGCGGAATGTAGTTAAAGCGGTAGTAACTTATTGGCTTGATCAACCTCATGTGGGCAAATGGGTTATGAGATATTTTGTTGAACAAAACATTATTAGTGACTTGGTGGTTGTGCAATATCTATTAACATCTACTGATGATGTGATACTACCTCCCGCTGCTAGTAGTGATGGTTGGGAACAATTGTTATGGGTTTTGAGTAAATATTATGGTCCAGGTCAACGAGTTAGTCAAGTAGGAGATATCGTTGACATTATATCTAAATCACTTGAAAGATATGAAAATGGATCTGATGATGAAACATCTGAATGGGTATCTTGGTGGTATAAAGGTATTTTACGTTCCTTGGTAAGAAAATATTCTCTGACATTTTATGAGGTGAAACTAGAACAAGAGAATCGTAATGCGTATATTGTTGAGATTTTCTCTGAGCTGAAAGAGTTGATTGAGATTGCTGTGGATGATTCGGAAACAAAAGCAGATGTTGAAAAGGTAGATGTTGAAGTTTCTTAGGACAATTAAATCTGAAGCTGAGCCTCAAGACTTTGATATATAAGTTAAGCAGAACAGTCAAGAGTAAAATGGAGTGTATCAAATATGCAGATACTTATATAGACTAAATTAATTCCATTTTTTTTAATTTGGACTCACATGCCGGCTGAATCCATTTGAATCCATTACAATCCTTCACGCTTGGGGCCACCTTATGGGTGAACGGTAGGATCCCAAGAAGGAACCGTTAAGAAATATGCCGATTTATCACCTAATGCTTGGATATCTTCTTCATTCATAGTAAAATCAAATACTTCAAAATTCTCCTTTATCCGATGATGATTAACCGATTTAGGTAATGGTATAAATCCTTGTTGGATATTCCACCGTAAAAGAATTTGAGCGGGAGATTTGGAATATTTCTTGGCAAGGCTAACCAATTGAGAGTTATCAAGATTCATACCAGCCATTAATGGAGAGAACGCTTCAATGGCTATTCTATTCTGTTTACAGAATCTTGTAATATCTTTGTGTTGTAACCATGGGTTGATTTCTATCTGATTCACTGCTGGTGGTACTTTTAATTCTTTCCATGCCAATAACTCTTTCAAATGGTGCACTCCATAACATGATACACCAATGTCAAGAATTATACCCTTTTCAAGTACTGCTTCTTGCATTGCCTTGTATGTACCTAATCTAACATCAGGAGAGGCCTCAGGACAGTGAATAAGATAAAGGTCAATATAGTCCAGTTCTTTAACCAGATCAAATGATATTTGAATAGCTTTTTTAGCATTTTCATAACCAAAATCAGGAACCCAGATTTTTGACGTGTAGAATATATCTTTTCGAGACACTTGAGGATTTTCTTTCAGGAATTCAATAATTCCTTGAGCACATTCGGCTTCATTTTCATAGCATGATGCAGAATCAATATGTCTATAACCAATTTCCAAAGCTTCTTTAACAGCTCGAGTGGTATCTTCAATTGGTATCAAATAAACTCCAAACCCAATATCAGGGATTTCTCTACCTGATCTGAGCTTCATTTTAGACAGAGATGAAATAACAGATTCTAGTTTACCAGCTCATTCAGATTGAACATGTAACTTATGTTATATGTAACTGTTAAATCTGTCGGACCTATTTACCTGTCAAAACTGGCCAGTTATTGCCAGGGTAAAAATATCAAAATCGGCAAGTTATTACTCTTATCTGTTATGTCAAAGATGATCAGTTATGTGCCTAATTGCCAGATTGAATTAAGATATTCATCTAGAAGCAATGATAAGAGGTGTTAAGAGATGTTAAGAGAGTTAAGAGATGTTAAGAGAGTTAAGAGATGTTAAGAGATGTTAAGAGATGTTAAGAGATGTTAAGAGATGTTAAGAGATGTTAAGAGATGTTAAGAGATAGGCCTTTTATTATTCAATGACATTATCTGACAGAACGAAATATTCCTCTCTGTGTATAGTTATTTTTAAGAAGAATAACTTGTTTACAACCAATAGACTATTAACAGATTTAAATTATGCAGGGACCGAAGATGAGATGTAAGGGTTAAACGCGCCAAAGTTATTCAAATCATTACGATAGCTACGTATTATATGTTAAAACTGTGTATACATATATCTAACTATTCAAATCTGATTCACTAATGGATATTCTTGAGTGAAGCAAGAGTTAGGTGGTTTGGGGCCGGAGGCATCCCGGAGGAGAAGGCAGTCGCTACTGATAGCAACGCACAGCACGGTTATAAAGCTGTAGCAGATAATCTACTTCTTCTTCACTACCCTTGCCCTATGGCATGTCTATATTTACTATTAGTGTTTGTCTCTTATTCTTATTATTGTTCTAGTTCTCTATCTTAGTTATGAAATACAAAAGGAGTACCACAAGGTTCACTACCTATTAGCTAGTCAGTTGCTACATGTCCTAGACCGAATACCGTGTCAATATAGAGAGCACCAATTGTACGACCACATGAGCCGACACCCAATAAGTAGCAGATTTTGTTGCTGATGAGGAATCCGCGCCCAATAATAAGTCCCACTAAAATGTTATGTACGAGATGACATATCTTTCCTTTCTCGGGCTCAGTATACCCCGACCTGTAAAATATGCCAACCATCTGGGGAAGAAAAGGTGGATGGCCCATACTGGTTGTTCTATTGGCCATGCGGTCGGTTTGCTGACCCAGGCTAGCCGTTAGAAAGTGGCTCGGCCATCTAGGTTACGCTCCGTAGATGGGTCAGAGTCCTCATGTCCTCGCAACAGTTAACGTTAACGTTAAATCAAATTATTTTAAATTACAGTTGAAAGAAGAGAACAGATGGAGATAAATAAGTTGACCAGTTATTATTGATCAGATATACTGCTTGAGTAATTATAATTAGTTTAGATCTAAAAGAGAGAGAATTCAATTAACTTTAATATAAAGAAACGAAGTGCCAAATCAAGTCCGATGGCCCCTTCGTTTTTTTCCTTAGTTGTCCTGCTGTTAACTTAAAACACTTGGTAACATAAATTAATAACTGTTAGTAAGTCAGTGCTAGAACCAAATTCTTGCTAAGTTAACAATTCATTTTCATTAAAATTGGCTTTAAGACAAAATAGTTTGTCAGGATAACTAACTCATTGAAATTGAGGGAACGTGAACTTGAATATCGATTCAATTATTTAATAATACTAAATTATTCACACTAATATTTTTGTTTTTCTTTGAAATATTGCGGATCTCACATCTGTGGTAATAGTTATATATTCTGCCCGAGAGTATGCTTTTTGTTTGAGAAAGGTCAGCTTTCTAGCATTACACTAGCCCCCAGAGATGCAGTGTTTCTTCTTCCAAAAAATTCTGTAGCAAGTTAAGTTTATTGTAATAGGCCTGATCTGCTGTCGCTGTGCAAAGACGCCGAGGAACCATTAGTCACATTTTGTCCTTTTTCACTGTTGGCATCAAATACTGCCAATTCCTCGGAATGGTAGACGGTATTAATCGTTATAACAGATTTAGGAACAACCATAGTGGAAGGATTGCGTTGCTACTACCTTCATGGAATCCTTCCGGATTTTTTTTTTGACGGACTGGTATTCATATCGAACGGTTCTTTTTCGGGGATTTCCAGCACAGGAACAATACCAAACATTTTTCCAGGTGACCAGTTTCCCACCTTCTTGGCTTTCTGTTAGCCGCCAGTTCAGAGTTCGTTGCCGAAGCTGAACTCATGGCTCGACCTCTTTTCTTGACTCTAACTCGAATTTATATTCACCAGATTCATTCCGGAAATCTTCCACATCTCCACATGGTTAAAGTATCCTCCATCCTTCGCGAATCCAAGTACAGTGGATTCTGTTTATAATATATTTACAAATAATCCTAAAATAAATAAATATGGACGATTGAATGATACAAAACACGATTTAAACAATGAATGACAGTAGAGCGGATGATGTTTATAAACTTATATATAGTATATAATATAATTATAAATGAATATGAATGAATAAAGAGAAGAGAGATCTAATTTACTTTAAAACGAAAGCTATATATATATATCAATAAATGAATTTGAGTGAATTAAGAGATTTGAAAAAAAAATATGTTGTTTACTTCAGAAAAACGCAACAAGCCCTTTCTCGATGTTTTGATATGTCAAGGTTCGCGCGATTTGTTGACTTAGCGCTTTCCCACCCAACTCCCAGCGTCCGCCGTCCCCCAGTCTGGGCCAGTCGAGTCCAGTCATGCTGAACCCTGACGCGACAGCAGCAGCACAGCAACAGCAGCTCTGGACCGACCCATCAACCTCGACGACAAAATAATGAATGATCTGCATTGCATAAGTCTTTAGTGGACTTACACTTTCTCCCGCCCAAGTCAATACCCTAAACTTAAACTTTATAAAGTATAAAAGGACGGCGAATCCTCCCAATTCTTTTGTAGTCTCCTTTTCTTTCTTCTTTTTTTCCTTATCTTTATGCTCGGGCATTACGCATATCAGTGAGGATTCGTCCGAGATTGTGTATTTGCTGGTTGAAAACTTTAACCATGACCGCTTCTACGTGCTGATTATTTGGCGTGTAGGGAATTTTTGGAAAACAAACATTTATGTACTGTTTGTGCATATCCGGAGGATTGAATGAGGGCATTTAATCCTTTAGATATGTTACTTATAGTGACTGGAATGGAGATTTCAATTAGAAGAAGGTGTAGCATGAATGCTGCTTATTTCGGTGGATCCGTAGGCAAACCGAATATTGCATCCAAAGAGTGGCGGAGGGCGGCTGGATACTGCCACTTTGTTAACCCCTTTGATTATACTGTAGATTGCCAGATATAAGAAATAATTTTGTAAAAGTACCAGGTCTACTTCCTGTGGTTGACTATAACTTTTGGGTTCTGACTATGTATTGTAAACTTGTTTACAAACCTTCTACATTTTAATGAAAAGCCCCAGACCTCGATGCTGAGAGACTTAAATGTACTTTCATCTCGTTGGAGTATCAGTCAATGAGATGGCCTTCTCTGAAATGAAGAAGGGTGTTGCTGCTGTTGTAACGTTAGTGAGCAGCAGTTCTCTTGAGGTGTGGGTACTTGATGTCGAGCAGAACTCTACCAACTTCCCTCGAGCATAGCGAAAGACGGCCCGTAAAATGTGGACTAAATCTTATTGGCTGCACCCATCTTAAGTGTGCCAGACTCTTCTGGTAACAGTGGGTCTATGGTGCATAATAATAATTGTCCGTATTAGTGTGAATGTTTATAATTAACCTTAATCAAACATGTCAAAATTAAATATCCCCCTGAAATATTTAACTAGAGTCCAGTCCTTTAAGGGGTATGTATAACACATATTGATATAACGCATGTAGCTCTGGCTAGGACGTCGTTCCTCCTCGTCAGCAGCTCATCTCGATATGCCTATAATATATCGGCAACAGGATCGACCCTCTCTAGCAACACCCGTACTTCGTTCTTTAGGCTCAATTGTCCGATGCCTGTCTCTGGTGTCTGAGGCAAGAGAATGAGCTCTGGCGATTTACACGGAGACTAACTTAAGAACGGAAGGATCCAGTTTTTGGATGGAGTTTAACTCCTCCCTAGCTCTTGCTATCGTCGGGAAATCGGTATTTGAACTGTTAGCTAGCTCGGGCGATGCGAAAGTCAGTCGTCTATAATATGATTAACTATCTCGATAGCTTCCGAGAGGTGAAGAACACTAATTTATGCAACCAACTAACCTTACTGCTAAGTTTCTACTGCCATCTGGACCATTTTGGGCGAAATCTTACAACTACAACAACAGTTTTAGCACGAACCCCTGGCACATATCAGACCTAGCTCGATACACTAGAATATTTCTGCCAATTTTTGAGTAGTTGCTATTAAAATTAAGTTATTCGCTCGTAACTCGTCGCTGCCAGAGCAAACAGATTTCAACAACTGATTTGTTTTCCATCAATCTCAAGAACTATAGCATTCGGAAGAGCACAATATGACTTCTTTAATAGACCAGATGAAACTTTAGAAAAAATCCATCTCAACAAGATTCTATTTGACAACAGGGATAGAATCACAAGACTTCCACCTGGTACAGATCAATTTTATTCAGTTGAAGCAGCTTTGTATTTTGATCAACATACATTTCCCTTTATTTTAGAACGTCTTCTACATCCAGCCATGAAGGAATGCTTCGAAGCTTGGACAGAGATTATCAAGCCAGCTTTAGTCGTGTCAGTCTGGCATTTATGACATACAGTCGTGGGAAGAGTCTTTCACCCAGATCTTCCAATCATTAATTACGGTGACTATAAGGATAAATTTGGGTATCAGTTGGGAAAAGAAACTTTTCATCGTTTGTGGAATGAAGAAGGTGAAAAGAAAGGAGTACTACGACATCCAGAATTTATTCATCGACAAGGACAATATGATCCATTTCCGGAAATATGGCTAAACTTACAGGAGGTACGTAAGGTAGACGCTATAGCAGGAGAAAAACTTTATCTATTTCTATTACATCGGTTGCCAGTTATTGGAAGATGGGATCAGGAATTTATTACCCAAAGTACCTATATGCTTTATAAGGAGAAAGCTTGTCCTCTATGTCGTACTGCTATGGATACAATGTCACATACTTATTTGAGTTGGACGAATACTCTCAAATTGCTTACCAATTCATACCTAGTTCATTTCAGTGATTTCACTTCTGATGCTTTAACTTGGAACATCTGGATTGCATGGGTTGCTATCAAAGGGAACATGATTCCCTTGGCCAAATTTATTAGAGCGATCTATGAGATAAATCATTCTTATAGATACAATACGGAATTTGATGATATCCGATATCGATAAAGAAATCAAGATAATACAAGCTTTTATTACTAGATTACAGAAAGAGAAACCTCTTGTCACAAAATACAAACTATTTCGCGAGAAATATATTCGGTATCATTTAGATGATCCATAGGTGGTGCTAGACAAACTTGAGTGCTATAGTAGGGCCCCGGCCTTAAACGATTGGTTAGATGTAGGGTGTGTGTTATGATTTAATAATAATAAATAATTATTTTATATATTTTATACTTATCAATATCGAAGATAAAAACCAAACAAACTATCTTAACCGCCGAAGCAGAGCAATGAATCTGATTCATTGGAAGTAAAAACTGGGTTAATCTATTTGTAAAGCGTCGTTTCAAATTGACCAAATGCTCCATCCAACGTCTTAAATAATGTGTATGCTGATATAAGAATAATATTAAAAAAAAAAAAAAAAAACTATTGGTAATTATCAATTAATATCTAATCGAGGGAGTTTAAAATTAAAGTTTAATCACCCAAAAAAAGGTTAAATTAATAACACTAACAGCTAATGCTAATAATAGTACTGTATTGGTAAAGTTGCGTTAAAAGCGTGCAAAAACGCGTATAAGTCCGTGGCCGCTATATATAACTTCCAGGTGATATGTAAAAGTGCCGGTTAAGTTACTTGTTAAGTTAGGCTTAAATTAACGTTAGTTGCAGCAATGAAAAAAGTCAGCACCAACTTGCGACCAACCGTAGAGCCTTGCATGCTAATCTTGTGTTTTTCTTGACGCTACTACCGTTTGGGACGCGAATTCGATCGAAGGCAGTTTACTAATTTCAAACCTAACAGCTCTAGGGTTAGTTAAGATTTAAAGATTTTATGGTACAGTCGCAGATTTTTACTGAACCACTACTTACGCGCGTCGCTTGGCTTTAACTACTTGAACAAAATTTACTTAATAGATCAAGTAAGTATCGCAATTGCAGATTATAAAGCAAATACAGTAACAATGTTAACAATAACTCAGTGCCGCAGATCGCGTTACTTCATTCAGATTGTCTCTATCCACTGTTTCCCTCTGGTGGCCCTGCTGAACGAAGCTCCAGACCCTCTGACCTCTCACTACTATTACCAGATCGAAGCAATCAACGGGGTCTGGGACAGCGCTCCAACCTTCGGAGGCACCATGACCATGCGGTAACTTATCGGGAGGTACGACACAGGATCCGGAACATGTTCGCGTTGCAAGAGAAAAATGGGCCTTGTGTGGGTGATTCCACTTCTCGGCACTGAAATTTGTGATGGGGCCCTTGCCCCCCCTGTTTCGTGTCCCTGGATTTCTAGATTAGCGGGAACCCTTAAAAGAAAGATTTACCCTAATACAGTTAGACAGTTAGCCCCCTAATGAGGCCTCGTTAGGACCCCTACATATCTGAGATCTGAAGCTAGACTAAAAGCGTGTTTAGTTAGTTAATTTTTACCCCTTAAGAGGCTGCGATTGTCGCTTTCTTGTTTTGGCCTGATTCTTCTTCTTCTTTTTCCTGTCGTATAATTAATTGTTCTTGGTCAGATTCATTTTTGTAGGTGAATTCATATTCATAAGTTTGATTTCTTGTTGTTTAATTTCATGTCTTTTTAGAGAAGTTTCAGGAATATAGAGGCTTTTCTTGGGAATAAAAAAACAATTCTGATAAAACCTCACTGAGGGGGATAAATATCATAATAGCATTTGTAGCATTTTTCAAATACCAGATACTTGTGAAAAACAGGTTCAATACTACTAAAAACGTCATTATTAAATTAGGGCATCTTCTTTAGATTCATTCGTTAATCGGTATAGGGAGGAGCTTATAGTGGATAATATTAATATTGATCAATTATTCAGTCTATATTCTATTATAATTAATTACTATCAAACTACTGTTATTACTCGTAGCATTATTACTTCTGGTGTAATCAGTATCATTGTTAGTACTGGTTTTACTACTATTCATTTCTACTGGTCATTTCTACTGGTCACTATTGCTACTGGTCATATTGCTACTGTCATTAGTACTAGTCATTGGTATTGCATAGTATTCCTGGCGATTTGCTTCTGTTATTAGTATTGACTGGTGATCATTTATTATTATTTCTACTGATCACTCCTACACGAGTCTTACTGTTGGCTGGCCATTATTTATATTTAAACTTTTCTCCTACAACCTTAATTTTTTACTTCCAATTTACCGGTGTACACTTCACACTCTTTTATTCATTCCTTCATTTGTTCAGTTGAAGACATATAACACCTGGCCTATCTTTTTATAAACTTATTCTAATTACGGTGGGCGTAATTCATTTGATCAATCTAAACGGACGACGGAGATTAGATTTTTCAATATATTTAAATTTTTCTATTTAGATTGGCTATATATATAAACTTTGATTACATATATATATTACGCCAGTCGTTCCAAGGAGTTATTAATTCATTGGTATACTTGACAATCGTGTATTGATTTATCCTGATTATTATTTTTATCATCATTCATTTTTTGTGGGTTTCTGAACAGCTTTGATACCATGTCTTTCTCATCAACAGCTTCAGTGTTTTCACAACACGCATTTATGAATCCTGGTCCTGCACCATCACCTCCTGATCAGCATCAGCATCAGCATCAGCAACAATCTAAATCGCATTCTCACCATGATCCAAGCCAACCTCGTAAAATATCAAATGCAAATTCTCAATATTCATTAACTTATTCAAATTCTTCATCATCTCTTGCTTCTAATAATGGTGGTCCATTAACGACAACCGACACTGGCAAAGATGATCATAACAACAATATTCCACAAGTATTCTCATCATATTCTTCCCAATCTTTTCATGGTCCCTCTTCATCTCAATCTTCTTCATCATCATCAAGTCCTATCTCTTCCAATAATCCATCCCTAAACAACCATAATAATATTTCCAGTGGTTTTTCTTCTACTGGTATTAGCTCCAAACAAATCAAACCTCCAAAACAAGGTTGGGTTTCCATAAAAGAGGACGGTTCAATGAGATTTATGTGGTCAAAAAAATATCTTGTTCTTAAAGATAATGCTTTAGAATTACAGAAAAATGAGGTGAGTCTTTAGTTACCGAGCTTTAGTTACTGCGTGAGCTAAAACTCTGAATATCTCGAGCGAAGCGAGAACTAGGAATCTGGGACTACGTCTCTGCCGCCGGAGGCAGAATAGTTGGTTGAGGGGCATTTCTTTACTAACGCATAGACATCTTCATCTTCTCAAACTGTTCCATTAAATACTATCTCAACAGTTACTAGAGTGGATATTAAACCTTTCTGTTTTGAGGTAATTCGATCAGGTGGCCTCAAATCGATATTCGTTGCTTGTAAGAACGATTCCGAGTTGTATTCATGGATAGACGAGATATACAGCAAATGTCCATTTACTGGTGTTTCGAGTCCTACTAATTTCACTCATAAAGTACATGTTGGATTCGACCCTACTTCAGGTGAATTTACAGGGTTACCGGAAGAATGGGCTAAACTATTAAGCAGTTCTGCTATTACCAAAGAGGATTTCACAAAAGACCCTCAAGCTGTAATGGATGTTCTTAATTTTTACAGTAAGAATATCAACGGTGTTCAAGATATGGTACAGATGAAAAACACCACTGTCAAAGATAATGAGAATAATTCTTATCACTCTGTCACTTCATCTTCTACGTTGGTTTCTGCCCCTAATACTTCTTCATCAAGTAGAAAGGATTCAGGACCAGATTCTAATTATCAAGTTTTGGCTTCTCAGCTTCAAGAATGGACAGTTACTCCTTCTATGAAAACTTCTACCAGTCTGAATTCTATTAAGTATCAACAGCAACCACAACATCCACAAGGATATGGAATTAGGTCTGGTAATATGGGTCATTTAGCTCAAATTGCTCCAATGCGTCCACAGCAGAATGCAAGTGGTTCGCCAAGTCATACTCAATTGCCCAACCTCAGTATTCCTTCTTCTCCAGGAATGCGAGGACACGATGCGTCCTCTCCACATTCGTCGCCAACTACTCCATCTCCTCAAGATATATCATCATCTGGAAGATTGCAAGCACAACGACAAATTCCGGCTCAACCTCAACATCTTAAGCCTATTCAACCATTGTCGGTAAACAAACAACAAACACAACAGCAGTATCCAAATTCGGGGATTGCAGCTCCAAATGGTCAAGCTCCTCGATTAAGACATGCAGATAGTAACAAGAATCTTGATCCTTATAGATCTGCCCCAGTGCCTCCGCTTAATCCGAAGCCGAAAGTTGTCGCACCACCCAATCTGCAGCAACCTCCTCAACCTTCAAGACAGCAACCACAGAAACAACATCCACAAGAACAACCGCAGCAACAAAAACAGCAAGTGCAACCTCAATCACAATCACAGCCACAGCAATCTCAGAAGAATACTATCCCTCACTCTTCATCTTCCTCATTAATTAAACAGCAGCAACAACTTGGTCCTGCTCTAAGATCTGCACCTGGTGCACCGAAGACTAAACCAACGGTATCTTCTTCATCCTCTCGTGTTGCAGGTGCTGGGCCTGTTGTTAAAGGAGGCGTTTCCTCCGCAGCAGCAGCAGCCACAGCAGCAGCCCAAGCTGCTCTGGAAGGTGGAAGTAAAAATAATAATAATAATGGATCATCAAAACGAAAAGAGGAAGCAGCAGAGAAACGTATTTCCACAATGACTGAGGCGCAGATTATGCAAAAAATGAAATCAGTAGTTAGTCAGAATGATCCAACTGCTTTATATCAGAAAAAGAAGAAAATTGGTCAGGGAGCTTCTGGATCTGTTTATGTTGCTATACCTCTAGCTAACTCGCCAATGGTATCTACTCATCGACGGGTTGCTATTAAACAAATTGATTTATCTACTCAACCTCGTAAAGAATTGATTGTTAATGAAATTGAAGTTATGAAAGAAAGTCAGCATCCAAATATTGTAAATTTCTTAGAAGCATACCTCAGACCTCCTTATGATTTATGGGTTGTCATGGAATACATGGAAGGTGGTGCTTTAACTGATATCATTGATAATAATACTCTTACTGAGGAACAGATTTCTACAATTTGTTTTGAAACTTGTAAAGGATTACAACATTTACATCATAAAAATATTATTCATCGTGATATTAAGAGTGATAATATGTTATTAGATGCTCAAGGGCATGTAAAAATCACAGATTTTGGATTTTGTGCAAAATTAACCGATCAAAAGAGTAAACGTGCTACTATGGTAGGAACTCCATACTGGATGGCTCCAGAGGTAGTCAAACAAAAAGAATATGGTGCCAAAGTTGATGTATGGTCATTAGGTATTATGGCTATTGAAATGATTGAATCGGAACCTCCATATCTTAATGAAGAGCCCTTAAAGGCTTTATATCTTATTGCTACTAATGGTACTCCGAAATTGAAGAGGCCTGAAAGATTATCAAAAGAGATTAAAGGCTTTTTAAGTGTTTGTCTTTGTGTAGATGTCAATTATCGAGCATCAACTGATGAACTAGTAAATCATGAATTCCTTCGCAAAGGATGTCCATTAGAAAGTTTGTCAACATTACTAGCTTACAAAACCAAGAAAAGTGGTTCTTCATAGTTGATAACATTTATTATATTATTATAGTTTTATTAATGATGTGTGACTTAAAGATTTGATAGCACACATATATACACAGCATTTCTATGAAACGTTTTTATGACTTGGTTTTTTTATTTTTATTTTATTTTTGTTGTGCTTTTGTTTATATATACATATGTATATTGAGTTCACTTGTTTGATTTTATCGTATTCGTTCTGTAACTTATCTCTGTGGAGACCTACAATAGTTACACAAACCCAGCTATCCCAAGGACGAAGACACCAGCAATGGGTGTACTTCAGAATCCTAATCACCAGATGCTGAACCAAGGTCTGGTCAGATTATATCAGCCGTCAGAGGCCGCCATCCGGACAGAGTCCCAGTCGCGGGTTCAGTTCGTCTCCTCGAGTCGCGAACCTCCGTGAAGCCAGACTACCCCAGAAAAGGTCGATCAGTGTCTCTCTGAGAAAGAAAAAGTACGTTGAATATATATATAATTTGAGGTATTTACGTTTATTCTAATGTTTTTAGATTTATCGAAGCAATTCGCGAGCGCGCTATGATTGCGCATTGATCGATCGCTGGTTAACTGTTACTGTATTGGCCAATGGTCTCCATTTAACTCTTACAGCGAGCTTGTTGGATATGAGCCTGTCTTGAATTTCTTTCTCTTTCTCTTTCTCTTTCTCTTTCTTACCCTTTAACTTTTAACCTTTTAACTATTAATTATTATTATTATTATTAATTATTTCATCATTGTTGTATTATTGTTACTATCATTATTTGCATATTATAAGCCCTGAACTATTATTTATTCCAACAGATTGTACCAGAATTCTCATATATACTGAGTATGGCATTATGAATATCTTTGTGCCAGGTTCTTTCTCTTCAATCCGTGTTAGATAAAAAAATTGCTTTCTTTTCCTTTGGGTTAATAACTATTTCTAATTCAGATTATTTTTCCTAGATGTAACGTTTTGGCATTTGTAAAATGTGAACCCAATCAATTGGGTTGAGACTATATATATATATACGACCACTAACAGGAAAGAATTCAGTATCGGCGGACGGTTCTGCTCAGTCTATATTCTTCTATTTTGAAGCGGAACAACCAGTCCTGAAACTTGAAAATGTCAATTCTTCCCCCTTTAGCCAGGCGATCATGCCAGGGACCGAAGTCCATAGTTTTCTGAAAAAACTTGCGAGTTTTGTCTTTTAGGCCAATCTGTTGTTTGCCAATGTTCTTCTTACCAGTCCCTGGCGCAGTGTTCACACAGAACTCTTCAAGATTTTTGCAGTTGCCAAAGAGCTGCCGAATGACTTTTTCATTTAATGGAGGACCGTAAAAGCTTACACGAAGGTACAGATGTGTGAGCTGAGAACAATTCGAAGCTAGCAGTAAGAGCGATTTTTTGTCAAAGCTTTCATTTCTTTTAAGATATGACTTCAAATGGGTCCCATATCTATTGATAATAGCCAGCTGACGAAGGTCATGACAGTTAGTAGCCAGCGCTTTCATGCCACTTTTCGATATCTCTTCGAAGGTAACATTAATAAGACGAGGACAACTCTGGAAGACCGATACATCAAAAAACTTAGGAATCCATTCTCCAGTAACATGAATAGTGACGAGACTTTCTCCCCAATTCAGATGCCGATTGACGATAGTTTCTGGTGGATTTATTCTGGGTGACGAACAGAACTGCAAAAGTAATGACCTGAGGCTGAGATCAACATGAGATATCGCTAGCCACATATTATAATGTGAATCCGATCGAAGAGCTAAATCCTGAACATTTGTTGGTAATCTACTTGGATCAAAGATATCAAGAATATTAACGGAACAAGTTTCGAGATCCATTGAGAATGACATCAGTTGTGTCAATCCGCTCAATATCTCATTGAATTCATTGAATTCGAGTTTACTAATTGAAAAAGGATGAATATATTGGATGGCCAGTACTTTCAGATTCAGACATTTTCTCAGAGATGGAAAAAAATCTTGAGAGAATGCTACGGTGTTAGGAATTTCCATGAAGAGCCAGATAATATTATCTCCAAGTCCAGGATACATGTTCATAGCTTTAAGCATCGGCATTTTAGCAAGAGTCAATTTGGATAACGAGACCTCTTTACCATTTGCTCTTGAAAGAGTGATATATTCGTTTACAGTTTTGAGAATTTTAATGTCAATGTTCCTTGCAATATGATAATAAGAACTAGAACGAAAAAATAAATTGATACCCCTTAAATTCGGAAACAGGGTGTCGATAAGAAATAGTTCCTTGAGGTACATATCGAAAGTCAACATCGAAGTAAGATTTCTTTTGGAATTTTCTGGCGAAATATAAGGTCTCTTCTCATTTTTCGGCCAATCGTAACAAACAACGACCGAAATACTTCGGATACATTTAAGGGTAGTGTGACGAATATCTCCATTCCAAATTGCTGTCTCCAGCGCTTTACCATGGGCCATGAATTTGCAAAATGATTCGTTTAATCTCCAATGACTTGACACTGGAACTTCTGGCCATACAAACTTTTCATCTAACAGATGTTTACTTGGCTTCAAGCCCATCGGTGTTAGACCTTCATCCCAGTCTTTTAAAACCACATGTTGCCACAGTAAGGGGCAAACCAAGTCATGTATCTTCTTGTTGACCCTAATGAGAGAGGTAAGGTCACTACTGGGTAGGTGCTGGATAATTATATACAAAATTTCCGCAGGAAGAAGTGATATATTATATATTGGGCCCATGTCTTAAACCAAACTTACTTTAAAGCTTGGTTCTAACAGACCATGAGGTAATCTCTAATGACGGTGTCAATGATGTCTCGGTAAAAGTTGACACTTTAACTGCTGACCGGAATAAGAAATGTTGATTTAGGATAACTTATTAGGAATATTAATTGAAGTATTACAAGCTGTTAAGGCAAAAAATGATATCAGGATTCAACTGTGAGGAACGAAAATAACTTTCTTTACAATAAAATAAAAATTATGCCAAGGAAAAAAAAGCCAACAAAAGAAAGCTTTAGCATATCTATAAATCAAAGTCCCCTTCTCATGGCGAGATACGGAATTGTAATCGAGTTATGGGGCCACTATGCCATGAAAGTGACACGTGTGATAGGTTTATAAATTCGGAGCTTAACCGAAAAGACATTCTATTCCCATAATGATCGTTGAAACTGAAACTTTAACGAGAAAATCACATTGATAACAATGTCGATATGCATTACATCACTCGGCCAACTTAAGAGTTTCTCGCTAGTTCCACTAGAAGGGTTTAGCCGTTGCGACGGGCTCCCTGAGAAGTTTGTTCTTATTTTAACATTATTTAGCGAAGTGCAAGTTAGGTCAAACGTTGGAGATCGGGGAGAGGGCGGGGGTCTTCTTTGATTTAAGCTACAACGGCACTAATCATAGAGTCTTATAGTAGATAACCAGGTTATTCAGTGAATTTATTCTCATCGTATATAGACAGATCGTGTATCGCTTGAATGGAAATCTGTCTAGGGTCGCGACAAATTCTAATTATATTAATGATAGAAAAATGCGCCGTTTCAGATGGCAGTCATTTCTGCCTTGTAGGCTTCAATATCAAAAGTGAGGAGACGGTATTGCATATTCTCGATGGTCCAAGGCCAGCTTCTATCCTTGATAATGCGAGAATACCAAGAACCGAGGTTCTCAACTGGTTGAAACCAAATTCCAAGTCCTTTCCACCTTCCAAGTCCTCTGCGGTCTGCTGATCCGAATCTGATATCCCTGACAGTTGACTTCCTACCTCTAGTGTTTAACCAAAGCTCTTGCAGATTTTTACATTTACTTACGAGCGGCTCAATAAGTGTTCCATTCAACGGTTCACCATCCGGGTTCACGCAAAGGTAAAGATGTGTAAGGTTTACACAGCCTGTAGCTAACCGTGAAATTGAATTCTTATTGAACTTTTTGTCACGTATAAGATATGACTTACGAAAATTACCGTATCTACTGGTAATGGCTAGCTGACGAAGGTCATGACAGTTGCCGACAAGTTCTACCATTCCAGTTGCAGATATCTCTCCGAATGTAACGTTAACAAGATCAGGACAACTCCGGAAGATAGACACGTCAAAGAACTTTGGCATCCAGTCCCCACTCACTTGAATAGTGAGGAGATTTTGTCCCCAATTTAATCGGCTGTTAAAATTTCTTTCTCTTGGACGTGTAGTGATATAGGGCGCATAGAACTGCAGAAGTAGTGACTCGAGATTAGGAATCTGGCTGAGGTCAGAATGAATTATTGATAACCATGCATCATGATCATTTTCTAGGCTTTGTTCTCTATTATTGCAGGAGCCTAGAAACGCCAAGTCTTGAAGTCTCGATGGAAGCCCATTCGGATCAAAGATATCGAAAGTAGGAAGGGGCGCTAGGTCTAGTGAATATGACCTTAAATTTGTCAATCCGCTCAATACTTCGCTGAGTGCGGAGATATTTATTAAAATAGAAGTAAGCCTCGTGACATTCAATAGCTAGTACTTCAAGATTCAGACAGCTTCTCAGAGAGATGAGCAAATCATCCACGTGGTGGCGACGAAGCCCTATAAAGAGCCAGATAGGTTTGTCTCCCAGTCCAGGAAGCATTTCGATAGCATTGAATAGTGATTCATTGTGTGCCATAGTAGATAAAACGACTTTTTTCTACTGGTTTTTGAATTCGTAATATATTGGTTTATAGTTTCGATAATTTCAATATTACTGGCAACTATGCCGCTATAATAATGAAAAAATATATTGATATTTGTTAAGTTTGGGAATGGGTCATGGCCATTGGTCGAATGAAATATTTTGTTGAGAAACTTACGGAAAGTCACGATATCATCTTTCTCGGAATATTGTGGTAGAACATACGCTCTCTCTTTCTTGTGTACTCTGTCAGCTACTCTGTCATCTACTCTGTCACCTACTCTCTCGTCTACTCTCTCGTCTACTCTCTCGTCTACTCTATCATCTACTCTGTCATCTACTCTCTCGTCTGCTCTCCCATCATCGTCATCGTCATCGTCATCGTCATCGTCATCGTCATCGTCATAGTCATAGTCATCGTCATCGTCATCGTCATCGTCATCGTCATAGTCTTCGTCATCGTCATAGTCGTCGTCATCGTCATAGTCATCGTCATAGTAAGAAACATAAATTGAAACAGTTCTAATAGATTCGATAGCAAGTTGACTAATATGTCTATTCCAGATAGCTGTCTCCAGTACTTTATTATTGGCCCTGATCCCGTGAAATAGTTCTCTCGAACTCCAACGAGGAGATCCTGAATTTTCGGGCCATGCAAACTCTTCATTCATCAGAAGCGTACCTGCCTGGAATGTGGACGGTTTATATCCAAAACCTTCCGTATTCCAGTCCTTCAAAATTATATTATGCCACAATAGAGGGCAGATCAAGCTATACATTTTAGAATTGACCTTAATGAGAGATGTAAGGTCATTCCGGGGTAGATATTTGATAATTAAGTCGAGATTTTCATCAGGTAAGGAAGATATTGTAATTTCTATTTGATCCATTTTTTGATATACGTAAGTGACAGAGACTTGGCAGGGTGAAGTTCAAGAACGCTCTTTGCGGATGATCGTTAACAAAAGGCCGATCTGTTGAAGAATATCCGCGCTCTTATCAATGTAATTCAAGATGCCTAAAATATCAAGAAACTAGGGAGGAGTTAAGAAAGTTATCACCTACGTTAGATAATTAAGAGTTATTAGGGAAGGGGAGAGGAATAAAGGCGATGGTGAGATTTATTAGAAATATGTTTAAACCATCAAATAGCTTACATAGACAATAAATGATTATCAATCAATCAATCAAACCATCAAATTAGGAAAAAATTAAAGTTTGTTTTTGTTTTTAAACTTAAGAAGGTTGGGGGTTGACCAACTGTGCAGAGCAGGTCGTTTTTATAGTAGTGGAGCATCAGGATTCTTAAGCAAAGTTAGCAAACCGAATTTAGTGAAGGATTATTCTCTCGGGATAGTTAAATAAGATATATATATAGGGCAAGTCACGATTTCCCAAAAGTACTTAGCCTAAGTTTTTTTTTATTCCCAATTAGGAAAATGTTTAAACTTTAAACTTAGTCTAATAGGCGTCCAGTAACGACTGTTAGATAATAATATATTAGTGTCGCTGGGCCACTGGCCATAGATAGCTTACATAGACAATACATGAGTATCAATCAATCAATCAATCGATTCATTATAACTATATTTAAAGGATATCACAAAACACTACAGTCAACGTATATTTGTAACATTTTTATCTAATATTCCTACCATACCCTAACCTGCAGCATCACCAGATCTGCCGATCTTCATCTTCATCTTCTTCCGACTTCAGATAAGATAACGCGATACAGTGATAAGCAAACCTTAAATTATAAGCTGCTTACTAGGACAATAAATGATAATTCAATCAAACCATTAATCAATTTTCTAATCCTAGACAACAACAATAAATAACAGTCAGTAGCAAAACAGTAGTCTAAGGCAACAGCTTCTGTGACTGTTAAGCTGAGCTTATAATTGCTGTACATAGCTGAGCGGGTTAAGAAGGGCCGGCTAGTTGGGGGAGCGGCGCATCCAAACGAAGTTTACAGGCGATCTCATGCGGGGGGGGAGCTTTAGCCCAACCATTGATTAACTTTTTTATGTTCACATTATATTATCAGATATAACTAAGTTACGATACGATACACCGGTACAATTAATACTCCTACTTCCCCCAATGACAACTGGCGGGAGAAACTTGAAACTCTGTAATGCTGTAGCTTCTTTGGCGCCAACTTTCATTCACGTGCCAAATCACGTGTAGTTATCCGCGTGGCCTTGTTGTTACCCTCCTAAATGGCCCCTTGTAATAGACATATTTTGTCTGCCACTGACTTACAGTTAAGTTACTTCTTCATTCACTATACGCCTGCGTGTGTCTCGACTTATCATTTGGTTTATTAACCGAGCTTTATATTGTCATTTGAGCTCAATTCTAGTGTGATAGCCAAAACTAAGAGTAAACCTTATTCAAGTAAGTTAGATTGTTGGTACAGAAGTATTTCTAGAGAATTGATTGAACGAAGACTGGGCCAATATGAAAGATACCCGAGAGAAGACAACATGTGGAGACAACTGTATAGAGACAAGAGTATGGAGACAGTATGAAGGACAGCTGAAGGACAGTATGAAGGACAGCTGAAGGACAGTATGAAGGACAGCTGAAGGACAGTATGAAGGACAGCTGAAGAACAGTATGAAAGACAGCTGAAGGACAGCTGAAGGACAGCTGAAGGACAGCTGAAGGACAGTATGAAGGACAGCTGAAGGACAGTATGAAGGACAACTGAAGGACAGTATGAAGGACAGCTGAAGAACAGTATGAAAGACAGCTGAAGGACAGTATGAAGGACAGCTGAAGGACAGCTGAAGTACAGTATGAAGGACAGCTGAAGGACAGTATGAAGGACAGCTGAAGGACAGTATGAAGGACTGCTGAAGGACTGCTGAAGTACAGCTGAAGGACAGCTGAAGGACAGCTGAAGTACAGCTGAAGGACAGCTGAAGGACAACTGAAGTACAGCTGAAGGACAACTGAAGTACAGCTGAAGGACAATTGAAGTACAGCCGAAGGAAAGCTGAAGTACAGCTGAAGGACACCCCTGAAGACGAAGATTCAAGAGAATTGGTAAAAACTATATTTGTTCAAGTCTCTTGAGTAGACTGGGCTATATTGACTTCATTGGACCACCATATTCATCTCTAACAGTTATAGAATGCCTTCAGGTTTAAGTGACGACCAGGTGGCTGGTGAGCTACAAAAGATGGTGGAATTCATTAAGAAAGAAGCCGATGAAAAAGCTAGAGAAATTGAACTCAAGGCTAATGAGGAATATGAAATAGACAAGGCAAATATCGTCCGCTCAGAAACTGCTTCTATTGATAATCTTTATGGGCATAAATATAAACAATCGGAATTGTCTCAACAAATTTCCAAATCTACAATTGCCAATCAGATTAGACTTAAAGTTCTTAGTGCTAAAGAAGATGCTTTGAATGCAATTTTAGAAGAAGCCTCTCAAAACCTCAAGTCTGTAGCTTCTAAGGAAAATCAATCTAAATATGAATCATTGTTACAAGGATTGATAGAAGAGGGTCTTTATGCTTTAATGGATAATGGTGTCACAGTAAGAGCTCGTGAAGTTGATGTTCCTCTTGTGGAGAAAGTTTCTGCGGCTGCTATAAAGGCATTTGAAGGCACGATTGGTAAAGCAAGTTCTTCTAATGTTAAAGTTACTGTTGATAAATCTAATTTTCTTCCTGCTGATTCAGCTGGTGGAATAATTATTGTTAATAGTACCGGTAAAATTGATGTCAACAATACTCTAGAGGAACGTCTTAAATTAGTTTCAGAAACCGCATTGCCTCAGATTCGTTTGGCTCTATTTGGTGCTTCACCATCGCGAAAATTCTTTGATTAAAGGATGTCAACCAGGTAGAAATCATTTTGTTTTTTTAAATACATATATAGTATAGTAACAGATGTTTTAGACCAGTACTCTGTTTTTGCTAGTAGCGAGCACATCTGGGGCTCTGAACACATATATAGTGAGACAATCCAATATTTGTGTCATTGACTCCAGTGCCCCAGACGCTGTAACTCGCTGCGGCGCCAACTTGACTCCTCCGAGACAGATCTAACCCTGAGCCATGATGAAACTAAGGATGATTCCGAGAGAAGAAGGATCTGGACGAGATAGATTCAAGAGCCGTGTCCCGGTCGGAGAAATAAGACAACCTTGGAATGTCAGAGTGAAGGAAGAATCAAACGCTCATCCGCGACTTCTTGTAGATTTGGAATAAACCAATTTATACCAGTTACGCATGCAGATTCTAACAATCCAATCTATAGTAAATAGAGAATAGAGCATCTGGGTAATCGAATTCAAATACAATAAAGAAACTAACGAATAAATAATAGGAGTCCAAATACACGGGCACAGAGATTCGGCTCAGAACCTGCATTAACAATTTATGTCAGTTATAGGAGTAACAATTTATGTCAGTTATAAGAGTAACAATTTGTTCCAGTTATACAAATAACGATTTGTGTCAGTTATTGAAGTAACAATTTGTGTCATTTATATGCTGCTTTCTAGCTAAAAAAACACGCTACTAACTAGTTAGGAATAGGGGTTACTACTACCTTGTTAGAGTCTATCTAAGATAATCTAACAGGGATTCTAGATTGAATCCAGGTAGAATTCAAAGTTACGAAAAGAAATAAACGAATGAAAAGAAAATATAAACTGACGAAATGATAACAAAACAATTTGTGTCAGATATAGTAAAACAATTTGTGTCAGTTATACCAAAACAATTTGTGTCAGTTATATCAAAACAATTTGTGTCAGTTATAGCAAAACAATTTGTGTCAGTTATAGCAAAATAATTTGTGTCAGTTATAACTAAACAATTTGTGTCTGTTATAGCAAAACAATTTGTGTCTGTTATAGCAAAACAATTTGTGTCAGTTATTCCAAAACAATTTGTGTCAGTTATACCAAAACAATTTGTGTCAGTTATACCAAAACAATTTGTGTCAGTTATACCAAAACAATTCAAACTTCAGGCCAGTCCCATTTCATTATCTTATCTTTTCAGAAGATATTATACCAGTAATTTCTTGTTTTATAAACTGATGTTTATATGTGTATATATATATATATATTCAGTTTTACTTTCTCTTCAAATGGTATAATAAATCGCTGATTTAGAAAGAGAATGTTGGCGACTGTCAGAAATGGGTTATTGTACCGTTATCCATTTATCTGTGGAACATCGGTTCGAGGATTATCAATATTGACTGGTAGTAGTATCAGTATCACGAACTCAGTTGGAGTAGGAGATAAAACTGCTGGTATAGAGAGTCGATTAATTATTGATAAGACTAAAGAAAATCGAGATTATTTAATTTATGGATTTAATCGATCGAATTCTTCAGATTCAGATAATAACCGGATAGATCCAGCGACGGGGATGGGGACTAATGAGCTTAGGGAAAGGAAAGGTCTATTGAGGATTAATGAGCCTGAGCCTAGAGATGGGAATGTGCTCATCTATCCCTTTGGAATAGAAAGCACTGCATTGAGACAACTGAATCATTTTGGTGTCAGAGCTGGAGTTGAAGTTGTATTGGGAGGAACGTGGAAGCGACTAGGAAGAACTTATAATAGTTCATTCTCCCGGAAATATTCACAAAAGACTGATGGGCCTTCACTTTTGCCCCCGGAAGATGATTATTATTCTGATGATGATTGGTATTTTGATCAAACTAAGAGAGATTCGAAACACAACCCCCCTGAAAATGATATTAGTTGTACTGTTATTGATGAGTTTGGTAAAGTGGTTGCAGTATCCAAAAAGTTCACTAGAAAACAATTTTTGGAAGAACAGAATCTTCATCCTCGTGATCTGCGAAATATTGATAGTCCAAAGGTTAGATTGATTCCCTCTATATTAGTAAGGAAAGATTGCATTTTAGTTAATATGCTTGATTTAAGAGCAGCAATTCGTCATAATCAAGTTCTTATATTTGATTCAGTAGATAAGACTAATACTGCCAAATTAAGTTTATTAGTTTATGATTTGGAAAATAAATTACAACAGCATTCTCCACCACGGCAGGAATATTATGAAGCAGGATTAAATGGGTTTCCCGCTTCACAGTCATATGAACTTCGAGCTTTGGAATCAATACTCATGAATGCGGTTGCTAATCTGGATGTTGAGTTGAAAGGTCAATTGTCAGTGTTAAATGGGATTCTCTTGGATCTGGAAGATCATGTTGATCGAGATCTTCTTCAAGAATTATTAGTGAGAAACAAATTCATGTCGTTATTTTATCAGAAATGTCTGTTGGTGAGAAATGTTATTAATGATTTACTTGATTCAGATGAAGATTTAGTAGCACTTTATTTAACTGAGAAATTCAACGGAATTGATCGTGATCCCACTGATCATGCAGAAGCTGAACTCCTGTTGGAAGCCTATTATAAACAATTAGATGAAATCGTTCAACAATCTGAACAGCTTATTTCAAATGTTAAATCCACTGAAGAAATCATTAATATCATGTTAGATGCTAATAGAAACTCTTTAATGCTTTTTGAATTGAAAATTACTATCGGTACTCTTGGTTTTACTGTGGGTATGTTCTTTGCTGCTTTATATGGAATGAATCTAAAAAATTTTATGGAGGAATCTTCAGTAGGGTTTTTAGGTACGGTTAGTGTGATCTCTGCTTTTGCTATTATTGTCACTTGGTATAATTTTAAGAAGCTGGCCATAGTGAAAAGAGTAACACTTATTGGTCATGGAAATGGTGGAAGGATGTCACGACATTTACTTGAACGGAGGACGGCAATAAGATCTACCGAAACCGAAGGATCAAATAGCAGTAATAAGAATTTTATGAGTCGTCTCTGGCAGTTTAGGAAGCAGAAAAAACGTCTACTTAATGAACACGATCATCATGGAAGAGCTGTCATGTGGAGATGGTTAGTTGAGAAAAGAGATAATTGAACTGATGAGTCAAGTGTATATAGAGAGTATATTTATTTTAGAGATATAAAATGTCAAACAGTCAAACAGTCAAACAGTCATGAGGATAACTAGCATATTAATCGCAGTTTCAGATTCTCGTTCTTCAAACTGTTAAGCAAAAAATAATCTAGCTAACTCATCATTGGCAATTTCAAAATCATTACTTAATACTTTTATTGACCCTACAAATCTTTCAATATCCAAGGGTACAGTCTGGGGAATATCACTTGGGAGAACGACCAGATCAGAACCAAGATGCTTAAGAACATGAGTGACTCCTATTGGGGTTTCACAAGGAATGACCTTGAAGTTTTGATTATCTGGGATTTGAGTTCGAAGTTGCATGCTAGATTGAGAGGGGACATTAGGGGTTAAGATTATGACAAGATCTGAATATTTTTCTAGAAGCCGTTCTAATGGGATACCATTTTCGAGGAGAGACTACAAAGTTAGAACAGCGGCATAAAGAGAACTTCATCTGCAGTTGTACTTACCTTTGAAACGACTAATGAAATTTTGGTTGACGATTTGGCGGCAATGGTGGATCTGGATTTGTTACCTGCGTCCTCACTAAGCCGCCTAGATATTTCACTAGTACTTTTATTATAGAAATAATAACCTGCGGCTATCGTTAATGAGAGAAGAGCTAATGGACCGAGCCATTGATTTGGTCGACGATGTGATGATGATGTTGATGTCATGACAATAATACAGACAGACACGAGACAGACACGATACTCGCTAGTTATGAATATGAACCGAGGTAATGATGGTAACGACGATAATAAACAAACAACCTCTTATATCTTTTTATACTAGTCCTCTAAATCTTATATCTACTCTACTCTCTACTCGTGATCATCTCTAGTTCGTATGTTAACTATCACGAAGTGATTCCCAACAAAATTTCAGGGTTGGCGGAGGGAGATCCCTTTTATGTGGGGTTAGGTCAAATGTTGGGGTAATCCGATTAGGATCTAAGTTAGGTTAGTGAGGCTTAGGATTAGTTAGGACTAATAGGACACAGTTTTCTGACTGTAATTTAAGGGAGTTACTTAGTCACCATACTGCAGTTGATGCTATCAAAATAATAATATTAGTAGTAACCTGACTTAAAAAGTTAACCGGCCCTGTTACGCGAGTACGTGTACCTCGTTACTTACCGCGGATGGAAACATGAAAATACAAGAAGCCGCATCCTGATGAAATTAATACAAATTAGGTGAAAATAATGTAATATTTATTACACTGAGTGGAGACTGCGGGAGTGATGGTGTGCTTTTACTAGTCGACAAAAGAGTGTTAAAGGGTATAATACTTAATACAATTCAGAGACACTAGAACCACCTAGTGTAATTCCGTTATTATAGACTATGAGCCTATAACGTATGAGACGCAGAGAAAAGATACAGTACTAAGATACACAAGATATAGAACGGGACAACGTTCGATAGTATCGATACAATGAATATAATATAATATAATAATATTTAATATAAGATAAAATGATAGTAAGTTAATTTATGAATAAGAAGAAGAAATAAAAGTAGAAAGAAATAGAAATATAAAATATAAAATATAATCAGGAATAGAATAATAGAATAATAATAACAATATCACAATAGCCGATAACACAATGGTCAGGAAGAGGGTTAGCCCAATGTCTGAATCTCCAATAATTAGCTCACTTGTTAGAAGCACAGGTCGTGGGGAAAAGCCTTGTTACGTGGGGAAGGAGAGGAGAATGATCACTAAGTGAATTCGTTTCTATACTAATCTATAGCTAAAAAAGCCTAAAATTTTCAAATTTTTTTTTTTTTAATAGTTATTAAACAATCTCTTTTAATTGTTAATTGATGATGAATTGATGGTTATATGAAGAGCGAGAAAGAAAAAAAAAAAAAAGAGAAAAAAAGAAAGAGAAAAAAAATATTATTTTCGATCCATGATATCTGAGACTGACCCTGGTTCACCGAGATCATCGGTTTTTTTGCTGCCGGAATTCAATTTTAAACAAGTCCTTTTCATCGAGTTTCAACTCGAATTGATCGATACGGTTCATGGAATTAGAAATATTTTGAGCTGAGAAACTCGAATCATTGGGAATGACAAAGACGAGTCGGATTCTTGTTGTTTCCGGGTCAAGCCTACGTCGCCTAGTTGGGCGTTCATTTTCTTGATTCATATTAATGGCATCAATAATGCGAGTTATATGAGCCTCGTTAACTTTGTGGGACGTTCCTATGGTCATTTGGAATAAAACAATTTGACGAACTCCTTCTATATCCATGACTCTGAAAGAGTCTATAGCGGCAAAGTTACTAACCGAAGGTCGGTGATATCCTGAGTCTACATTTAGCTGTTGTAGATCATCAATACTCGTAAAAATTGTTTCCCTGTTGTTTTCAGGTTTAATAGAAAAATTTTTATCAGCCGATCCATCCAGTGACCTGATTTCCAATTCGTTCCCACTCTTAAGAAACGAATGCGCAAACGCTTCAAAAATATGGCCCGCTCCTGTTCTAGTACAAGCCGCTTTTTTGAGAATTTTGTAGAGATCAATGACTTCATTAATTTCACACCTCATTATTGAATCAGCTACCAGCTTGTAAGTTCTCACCGTAGCAAACTCATATCTAAAACTGGGTCCAAAAGAACTCAAGTCGTTTGTGACCTCGGATTCTGGTCTCATCACAAATAAGGTATGAGATGAATTCATCATAAGAGCTTCAAAGTCATAATTTATATCTTTGCATTTTTTCATATCATTTACCGCAGAAGATATTTGACGCTTTAGAAATTTAAGCATACTATCATGGCGAGTTTGGCCATCCCTACAGATGCTATAAATCTTTCGAGGCACCGGTGAATAACAATTATAAATGGATCGAACCCATTTGAGCTGGTTTTCGTTGAACTTCCATGCCAGCTTGGCAGCAATCTCAACTTCCTCCAAAGACCATATATCCATGAATAATGTCCTTGCGAAATGCTGTTTCATGAACTGATGGTAGTTACTTTTTTCGGGGCTGGTTGCCTGTAAATGAACACCCGTTTCACATATCAACTCTCCCCCTCCAAGTGGACTATTATAAAGAAAGTACATATCAAGGTCTGCATTTTGAAAAACATCATCCCATATTTTAAATTTATCGGTCGTGAAAAGACCATCAATACAGAAAAGATAGCTTTCCTTAATATGCTTTCCGATTTGCAGCCAAGTTTGTTTTCCTTGCATCAACCTATGTGTAAGAAGATATGTCAAAAAACAAGACTTCCCTATACCGGCTTGTCCTGAGATGACAAAATGACGGTCATTAATATTACATTGAATCATAAAGTAATTTTCCAACTGTTGATAGACATCTCTAACTATCATTGAGCGGCAGTCGGGCACTTTAAGATTTACATCAATTACTTGATTTACTTTAATTCCACCAGACGGCACCCCTTTTCCCCAATATTTTTTATATAAATTGTAATAGTTTCTCTTTTCTACGCGGTCTAATAGATCCAACGACAATGACATGATAACTATGACAGGCAGCTTGTAATAGTGAAGTGGTGCAATGATATATATTATTATAATGGACTGAACGAAGTTTAATAATTATTGAAAGAACTACCAATAAATCGATTGAAATATTCTGATTTGAGAAAAAATTATTATGTGTAAATACTTTTTGTAATTTCGTTAGCATAATAAAAATTCGATTAATCCAATTTTAAGTTGTGCCTGCATAATCTCTGTTTAAAGTTATAGGCGTACTGCACCGTTTTTGATCGCCGCTGTCAACCTGAATTAAAAGACTTTCGGAGTGACTAAGACAGTGTTAATGTTGTATTTGTGATGTTAGGGTAAATGACCTAAAGGTTTTCTTATAAAACATTTCATCTGTCCTTTTAGAACAGTTTATACTTTCTTCTCTTTCCTTCTTTGAAGGTTTAGCGATTAGAGATAGAAGCTAACTGTTCTAATAGGTAAGTGTTGTTATTATATATTGTATAATAAATAATAAGAAGGTTTAGATTAAAGTATAGAAGCTAACTGTTCTAATAGAACTGCCTTCCAGGATTAAGATAATTCAACAGTTAAGACCATAACAGTAAAGCTACTAAAACATATTCAGCCGCGCGGCGATAAATTTAATAGGTTATAATTATATCCGAGGAGAAATTAATCGTGACAGGCAATGCTCACTTACCGTAATAGTTAAATTCCTGCCTGCGGTCGATACCGAGATGCTCTCAGTGGTGGATAAAGATTCTACTACACAACATCCTACATATCTTGCTGGGTTACTGGGATGGAAGTGTTTAGAACGACTGTTACATTAGCCATATCCTTCAAGAAGTTGGTTAGATTTTTCTATCTATGATAAAAATAGCATATTAACCAGCCGTATCCATTGTTAATTAATTAATTAACGGCCGGCCGGTGATCAATTGTGCGTTCCTATCAAAACCCTAATATATCATTTCGTCAGTTCATATTTTCTTATCATTCGTTTATTTCTTTTATTCTTCTTATATACATATTACATATCGAACTTTGAATTTATTTTATTATATAATATCTTTGATTAACGTCAAGATCTTAACTTGCACGGACTGCTATTGATACTACTGGATTCAATCTGGAATCCCTGTTAGATAAGCTCTTCTAACAAGGTAGAAACCCCTATTCCTTACTGGTTACTTTTTTTTTTTTTTTTTTTTTTTTTTTTTTTTTTTTTTTTTTTTTATCTTAACAGTATATTAGAAATATATAATTACTCAAATAACATAACTAACTACACACACCATAATACCTGATTGATTGATTGATAATCATTTATTGTCTATGTAAGCTATTTATAGCCAGCGACACCTATATATGTTCTTGTCCTTACGGACAGTTCTGTTTGAGCTGCATTTTTCTTGCTTTGCTTAAGAAGACATACATGATGGACTAGTTTTTTGGGGAAAAACCCTAGTGGGAGAAAAAACCCCTATTATAATCCAACATATCCTGCAGCATGGTACCTGCCAACTCACACAGAGAAAATCCAAAAGGATAGGTTACAATCGTGACTTTCAATACCTAAATTTAAAAGCTTGAAAGCACAAGGTGGGGGATTGGGAGGTTTGGCCTAGTGGTAAAAAGGCGTGGGAAACCTTTATCGAATGGCAGGTGGGATCGAACTCCCAACCCCGAAGCCTTTCTTTGGTGCGGAGAACAGGCAGATTAATCCTCTAGAGGAAGGCTTTGGCGGTGGTTTTTGAACCTCAGGAGGAGGTTTTTCTCAGTGCCCTTAAGTGGTGAATTCAGGGCTGGAATCTAGAAACTGAAACGAAACGTATATTGAAATTATGTAAGCAATCCAGTGTCCCACCTATTCTTTGGAGGGCGAGGATCGAAGTAGATTTAATAATAATAATAACAAGGTGTTGGTCAGGGTGAGGGTCAGCCCTCACAATTAAATACTGATATAAGAATAAATATGCTTTTAAAAAAACGACGATGTCTCTGGCTCATAGCTTCAAATAGATAGAATTGAATTTGACCGTGTCTGAGTGTGTCTCTCTATTCCTTTTTCGTCCTCTCTCTTATCAGATGAATTCCTCATCTCCAGAAGAGGAGATATTATTCAGTGCATCAACTACAAGTATTCCTCATATCTATCGTGTATTAAGGGCAATAGGTCAGGCTGGAAAAGAAGCAACAATTACAATATCAGATCAAGGCCTTAAAGTTTCAGTAGAAACTTCTTCCAAATCATGTCAGGCTCATTTATTTTTAAGTCGTTCATTATTTTCTATGTATATTTTCAAACCTGAAGTATATACACGAGGTAGCGGTGATTCTTCTGTGACTACCAATGGCAATGACAACGACAATGATGATGCTGGTGTTTCTATAGCTACATTGAATATATCACTTCGATCTTTAACTGGATGTTTGCAAATATTTGCTGATTCCCAAGATAATAATAGTAATGGAACTAATAACAAAAATATTTCTGGCGGCGATTCAATACGTACAACTAATGAAATTAATATATCTGGTAATTGTATATTCGTTTATCGTGGTCCCGGATATCCATTCATGGTTTATTTCAATCAAGGTTCTAATATATTAACTAAATGTGAATTGGATACTTATGACCGAGATGGAATATTAGATCTTGGTGAAGAAAATAATCTCGATGATAATGACTATGATGAAACCGGTGGAATTGTTCTTGATCAAAACGAAATCGTTCAAAAAATAATTCTTAAAGGAAGTCTAATGGCAGAAGCTATGAAAGAATTAGATGCAATAAATACAAATGTTGTCGCTATAAGATCGTCGTCACGTATAGCTCCTCATTTTACTTTAGTAAGTCATGGTGAAGTAGGAGTTTCTGAATATACTTTCCCTAATGAAAAAAGTGTTTTAGAAGTTTTCATTGTTACACGTCCTGGTCATAATAACAGCCAAGACGATTCAATGAATATTGATTATGATAACGACAATATTGTGGTTCAAAATAGTTATTTGTTCAGTTTGATTAATTTAATGTATGATGCTGTTAATCTGGCTATTCGTGTCAGTATTAGATGTGATTCAAGTGGCGTTATGAGTATACAAAGCATGTGTGAATGGGGTAATGTACAGAGTTTTATTGATTTCCGATTTCTACCAATTGAAGATTAATAAATGATGGAGAGGGGCCTGCTCTAGCGTACACATCAGGATAACTCAATTGATTATTATTCAGTTAAACGGCTAAGACTACATCTACATCCATCACGAATAAGCGTGTAATGATGATGGTCTGCTGGTAAGTAGAGACTCTATGTCAACTGGCAATGGCGCATATTTGAAATTGCTCATTACAGGTTTGTTAAAACTTACATCGGCGAAATTACCGACATTAATTTTGTTCATTTTTTGATAGCTGTGCAAGCTATAGTATTGATCTCTTTTGTGACCATACATTTTGTGATCTGATTGATTTAATTCATAAATTAATAAAATTAATGGTTACAAAGACTTAATTATATAAAAAAACAACAAATAATAATATTGAGAAGATAAGAAGGAAAAGAAAATATAAGAGAAACATAATTAGAAAGATAAAGATATAAGAAACAAAATTAAAAAGAAAGAAAGAGAAAGAAAGAGAAAGATAAACAAAATCCTGAGAAGCTTTTTACAACAAAGCACCAACAAGAACTGCCATTACTAAAGCACCTAATTTAAATGATGTCTTTGAAGCCGAACTGGTTTGTTCAATTCCGGTGGTCTCGCTAGGAACAGGAGAGACAACAGCGATCGTTTCTTCTGGAACAGGGACAGTCGTAGTAGGGGAAATTGTGATGGTCGATACAGGAATAGTAATAATTCCAGTCTGAGTGAACGTAGTTGGAATAGTCTCGACTGACGTGGTGGTGCTGGACACACATACTTTCTCCGAACAAGAAGTTATCGTAACTGTAGCAGTAGAAAGGATACTAGTCACTCCAGTAGTAGTAACCTTTTTAGTAGTGAATTCAGTTGTGACATGAGGGGATGTAGTTTCCGGAACAGAGGAAACTGTGATAGTCGATACAGGAACAGTAACAGTTTCAGTTTCAGTAAAAGTACTAGGAATAGTTTTGACTGACGTGGTAGTGCTGGACACACATACCTTCTCCGAACAAGAAGTTATCGTAACTGTGGCCGTAGAAAGAACAGTAGTTACTTTAGTAGTAGTAACCTCTTTAGTAGTGAATTTAGTTGTGACATGAGGGGCTGTAACAATGACCTCTGGTGTTTGACTAGTCACTACTTCAATAATAACAGTAGTGGGGACAGTAACAGTTGTAGTTTGAGTACTTGTCTGGCATTGGTTATTTGAGCACGATGTTATAGTCTTAGTTTCAGTGATAACAACTTCAGTGGTCGTGCATGGCACAGTTACAGTTTCGGTTAGGACAGTTGTGGTAGGAATTTTTTCAGTTGTAGTTTTAGTAGCTGTCTCGCATATATTGCTCTTACAGGAAGTAATTGTAACAGTCTTTGTACTAATTACTTCAGTTGTTTGTGTTGTTGTTATCACAGTGGTTATTGAAGAAGTAGTATGTTTTGTTGGTTTAATCTGAGTAGTGTGTTTGGTGGAAGTGATGTGATGAGAAGTAGAGGTGGTGTGGTGGCTACTAGTAATCTTTGAAGTGGTACGGTGAGAAGTCGAAGTTGTGTGAGGAGTAGAAGTTGTGTGATGAGAAGTTGAAGTTGTGTGAGGAGTAGTTGTCTGATGAGAAGTTGAAGTTGTCTGATGAGAAGTTGAAGTTGTGTGAGGAGTTGAAGTTGTGTGATGAGAAGTTGAAGTTGTGTGATGAGTTGAAGTTGTGTGAGGAGTTGAAGTTGTGTGATGAGAAGTTGAAGTTGTGTGATGAGAAGTTGAAGTTGTGTGATGAGAAGTTGAAGTTATGTGATGAGTTGAAGTTGTTGTAGTATGACTGGTAGTCTTTGAAGTTGTATGGGGAGAAGTTGTTGTAGTATGACTGGTAGTTTTTGAAGTTGTATGGGGAGAAGTTGTTGTAGTATGACTGGTAGTTTTTGAAGTTTTATGGGGAGAAGTTGTTGTAGTATGACTGGTAGTTTTTGAAGTTGTATGGGGAGAAGTTGTTGTAGTATGACTGGTAGTTTTTGAAGTTTTATGGGGAGAAGTTGTTGTAGTATGACTGGTAGTTTTTGAAGTTGTATGGGGAGAAGTTGTTGTAGTATGACTGGTAGTCTTTGAAGTTGTATGGCTAGTAGTTTTTGA